>JAPQLA010034177.1:0-12024 GCA_029822935.1 Naso vlamingii | reverse complement strand
CATGTAAAGGTAAGACAAACAACCTTGTCTGAACAAAAAGAAAAAATTAGTCTATGAAAACTGAAGACATAATGAACTCAGCATTAGAGGTTTGTGGTTCTCAAAGGTCAGCCTGCTACAAACTAATGTGTATGATAAATTTATGATAAAACAAAAACATCATGGGGACACTCCCTCACACTTCTCACTGTCCTCAATTTCTATCTCTGATTAAACAGAAAGAAAAAAAAAACTTCTTCCTGTTTAATCAGAGCCGAGGAGCTCAGAACAAGACTGCGAAGAATCCAAAGTCAGATTTTTATTTTCTGTGTGATTAAATCCTAAAACACAAGGAAATCTCTGAACCACCTGCCTCCTCCTCTCCTCTCCGTTTTCTCTTTCTTATCTGTCCGGTCTCTGTCGCTGCCTCATTGATTTTTGTCTGTTGCCATGACAGCAGATGGTCCCACTAGTTTTAAATGCGTAATGCCGACTCAGTGTGCGGACCGGGGTCAGACAGACCCGATCTGTAACTTTCCTGTTCCTCTTTTATTTCCATCATCACTCAGGGCTGCACTGCTGATGCCCTCGGCCTCTGAGCAGGAGAAGGAGCTTTCTGTTTCTGTGGCTGAGTTATTTTTAATCTGCAGTTTCTTTCATGCTGCCATTATTTGCAGCTTTACCACTAAACCCACAAAGTGCTTTTGATTCAGACACAGAGCTCAGAGAAGAAAAGCAAGGTTTTTCCCTGGTATCATGTCCAAACCTGCAAATAATAATTATGCTAACAGGAACACATGAAATTGCACTTGTTTATTTGACTGAGAATCAAACAGGAAGAGGAGCAGCAGTGAGGCTCCATCGTCTCGGTAAACGTGCTCGCCGTCTGCAGTTCACTGCCGTCACTTTCTGGGTTTTGAAGTTCAAACAACGTTTGTGATCTATGAAGTTGCCCGAGTTGTTTATTGATGCTTTAAATGAAAGAAAAACTGCTGTCTGAAAGGCTGTGTGGCTTTTTCTGGCAAATCGTTTCTGTCAGTGATGAAACATTTTCTCGCCAACTTCATGGTTGAGATCAAACTTCAGAGCCTTCGTGCTTCTGACGGACAACAAAGTCAGTGTGACAGCCGTCACATGATGGGGCGGGTTGTACATAAATGTTGTGTCATCCAAACCAACACATTTTATACAGATAGCTTTTCTTCTAAATGTTTACACAGCAAACACAACAACAACAACAACAACAACAACAGGTGGATGGATCTGTTTACCTGTGGAATAACATGTTTCCCAGACTTTCTTTGTGGATGTCACAAGTTGTTTAAAATTCATATTGTAGAAAAATCAATAAAGTTGATGAGGTTCAAACATGAATGTTTTGTTTTGTTGATGTTGTACAGAGCGTCCAAACTTTGTGATAAAAGGCCTTCACACGCTGAGCGCACTAAGGTTTTAATACTTTTGTATTTTTCATAAGTGTTTGTTTTTATTTATTTCAGTTTTTATTTTTAAATCTCAGTTTAGTTTTAATTAGTTCGTAAACCAAGTTTTGCAGTTTAGTTTTGATTTTTCGAAAGGGCTTACTGTCAGTGCAGTTTATATTAATTTTAGTCTTTGCTGCTTTCTCCCGACTTTAGCCCTCGCCACCCTGATGCCAGCCAGGTTGGTTTATGTCATCAGGAGAGGGGCGTGGACCGAGCAGCAGTTTGGCACGCCACGGGGGTTAGGTGTGTGTGTGTGTGTATGTGTGTGTGTGTGTGTGTGTGTGTTATTTACAGGGGGCAAAAATGAAACCTAAGGACATTTTCTCTGTAATTCTATTTTATTTTAGTTTTTTCAACCTTTAAGACAGTTTTAGTTAGTTATCATTTATATTATCATTTTGTTAGTCCTCTTTAACTTGATGTGTACAATAAACAACACAAAAGTGTGAATTGTTTTGCTCAAAACTATAAACACCGATGATTGTTCGCAGAACAAAAGTTCAGAAAAATCAACCTCGATGCAAAAAATACAATGGTCACTATTTGTTTTGTGTGAAAATATTCACGGCCAATCAGCAGGTCAAAATTTTTGCAGAAAAAAATGCACCCCATGTGTAAAGACCTATGAACTGCTTTCCCACCAAAATTAGTGTGTAGAGGCAGGTTTTTGAAACGAGGGTAAACCCGTCAACAATCGGCAAGTGACACGTTTCCCACAGCCAGCAGACCCCGGGTCTGATCACCAGCAGACGGGCTGCGTGGCTGGTTTTTTCCCCCTCTGGTGCGTCGAGTTGATGTCATCATGTTGATGACATCATCAGCGCACCCAAACACAGCAGGATAAACAATGGAAAGCAGCATGGAAGCCAGTGAGATGGTGGTCAACGGTGTTTTTTCGTACTTAGTACTTTTGTCCCTCTTTCAAACTATACAAACTCAGCGCAGGCTGAACGGTATTCGAGCGCTGATAGAACGAAGGCAGACGAAATTTGTGGCTGAGATGGCAAAGAGTCACAGAAGTTACAGACGGAGGAGACAGGCCTTCGTTACGCCAACATCGTCCTGTAAATTAGCGCGTTCACGCGGCTGTGACATTCCCACTGGAGCCGATTGGAGGTGAAGCCGATAAAAACCCGCCTCCATTGTAGAGTCACTTGACCCGGGTCTGAATGCTGATCAGAGCCTCTCCCACTGCCGACAGGAGCTGACTGTCAGCGTGTTTAAGCGGGTTTTTTGGCCAGTGCAAGAGACTTTAGTGTTTGTAACTGGTGATCCTCTGACTTTTCATGCAGCACCACCATCAGGTCAAAATTTAAATGTGTAAAAATTGAAACACTTGTTTGATGTTTTATGACCAAACACCTGCAAACCAATGACTCAGCCAAGACTTAATGCCTTTTTAGAGCTGAACTCACCGTGTTAAAATGAACTTTAAATTAATTTGTCGTTTTTTTGACCTGAACTCAAGTTCTAAAATGCCTTTTATTCTCATAACAAGACTATTTAAGGATAAAAGATGAATCAGATTTATACATTATGAGATTATGACGTGGAGGTTGTGAACACTGAGTTATGTTAAGGCATAAATCCAAACGTTAATCTGACGCTCAGACATGTTTTCTCACTCACATCGTGTTTTTGTGACCTCTGACCTGTGATGCATGGCCTCAGCAGTCGCATTAGCAGGACTGTCTGTGTGATGAATAGGACAGCTGAACTGGGATTCCTGTACAGGTGGCTTCGCCCCAGGGGCTGATGGGAGGATTTCCAGCCTCTGTGGCCTGGTATCAGTGTCAGTATGTGTTGTGCTGTTTAGACGAACAACAAACATTAAAACCTGCGAGTCCTGCCGGCTGTGAATCTGAGGTAGTTGTGGCTCGGCTTAATTAACGCCATACCGACGCTCTGCAGGGTTGCTTCCTCCGAGGATGCCGCACGGCTGCACGCAGAGCCCAGAAATTATGCTGAAAAGATTGGATCCCTGCTGGGGATGGAAATTCAGATTGAATGTTTGATTCCCACTCTGAAGTTTAACTGAATCAAAAGGAAACTTCAAGCATTCATGGGAAGGAAATCCAAAGACATTTTGTTTCCTAAGTGGTTGTTCTTTTTTTCTCTGGACTCTCCATCTTCCTTCTCTCCCTCCTCTCCTCTCGGGGATGAATTATTTAACTGTTCTCAGAGTAGCCCCCCACATACACACACGTACACACACACGTACACACACACACACACACTCCATCTCTCTGTGTATCTCTGCTGGGCCAGGCGTCCTGTGCTGCAGCCAAGGACAGATGCAGAGCTGTGATGGGAGGCTCGCTCTAACATTTCATCACTGTGAACCTCAAAGCCGGGAAGGAAAGTGTCGTGCTTTATTACTCTAATCAAAGATGTCGGTTGATGAGAAACCCCCTCTGATGGACATTTTGTTGGTCGACAGGTTTTTCATGTTTCTAACGACACCAAACCTGACAGATGTAATTTCTGTGCTGCTCTTGATGGGAAGCTGTTGTCTGCCTGTCACAAAAAATCTTTTGTCATTCTTCTGTTCAGTAGAAAGAAAAGAAGCTCTACATTTGGAACTACAGTTCCCACAGTGCTTTTAGAGGGATATAAACAGGAAGTAAAATGTTGCCATGAATTCAAAAAGCTAGCTGCTGCAGCTGGAGCCCAATTTGTTTAAATGATATTTGTTTAAGTTTGACAAAATACCTCCATTGAAAATCTGCTGGACGAGCTGTTGGCAGTTTGTGTCTTCAGGGTCACTGTGGACGCACAGCCAACTATCACTGGATTACTTTAATATTGAGGAAAACACACAAACCTGATGATTGTCAGGTAGGTTCTGCTGTTATTTATTTTCTATTATTTCTGACTGAATGGAGTTTTGCACCTCAAAATTATAGTTATCCTCAGAAAATTTGAATGATAAAGATAAATTTGACAGCGTGGTGACTCAGAGGAGTAGTTAGATTTGTGTTTTGAAGTCTGCTACCTTCATCTTTGAGCTGGGTGTCTGCACTACGAAGCCAGTTCAACGTGGATCTCTGTGCCTCAACCCGGTTTCACCCAACTAGAGATCCAGTTAGGCAGTCACACGAAGCTAGTTATCAACTCCATAAATGAACACGTTCACATACAAGAGGCGAAGTTTGCAGCAAGTGACCAATCACAAACATGGACTGAGCTGTCTGGTGGCAGCAGAGGCAGAGCGGGGGGGTGGGTTTGATACGGGGAACAGACTAATATATAATTCAGACAAGTCAGAGGCAGAAGGAAAAAAATCATAAAAACATTTAATATCAGTGGGAGTATATTAAAAGAAACGTACATGGGATGAGTTAAAGAACGAGATCAGCCCATAAAAAAATCGGCTCTTTTTAAATTTAACCGTTACGTTATGCAAAGTTCATCCTCAGACTATTAAATGTAGGCCAAGTTTCACATCAGTATAATACTAAAACTGTTTAATTCAAACTTTTATTTTAGACTTGGGGTCCAAACAGACTTTTTCAGTAATTAAAAATAAATATAAAATATAATTCAGCTTAACTTTGATATCTTTGATATCTGTAAGTCAGCTTAACTTTGATATCTTAAAGTCTAAAAAGGAAAACACTTTAGTGCTTCATTTATTCTCTGCAGCAGGCGGCTTGAGAAGCTCACACAGAAAAATCATTCTCATAAAAATTGTTACATAAATTCAAAGAGGTTTGTGGGTCTGTGAACTCACTTTCCCTCCTCAGAGACGCATGTTTCACGTAAACTGAGGAGTTTTTGGAAACGGTGATCTGCGGGTTTTTCAGCTGGCGCAGTGAGCACTTCATTGTATAACTGCTGCTTAAGACTCAGGTATATAAAGTGTGTCTGAATGTGTCCAGGGATCGTGGCTGAAAATTGCCTCTTGATGCGGTTGGTCTGTCATTGTCACGCTTCGTGGTCAAAAGCCAGGTGGGTGGAGCTTATTCTTCCAGGTGGGCAGCTGATATCAGCATCTGCAGTAGAGGTGCTCCTCCCCTTTCACTCGACAAGACTATTTGTAACAAGGTATAAATGAAAAATGTAGCAAAGTAAAAAGTAGATTATTGGCTCAAAAATATTCTCAAAGTATAGTTAAATAGAGCACCATGAAGAGTCTTTTTTTCCTTAAAAAACAAAACAAAACTACTTTTATACTGTGCATTACCCCTGACAAGACCTAACTTCCTTTTTCAATGTGCGTTTGTTCCTTTCTTTGGCTCATTCTGCTCATCAACCCTGGCCGAGTTGGTCAGAAACCATCAGGACGGAGACAGAACAGCCGCTTTATGTGAGCAGATCACACTCTGAATGTCACTGCTGAGTGTTGTACTTTAATCACCGTGTGCTTTGTAAGCGTGTTTTCATCTGTGCAGCTCTCTGACAGGTGTTTCACATTCTGCTCATCAAAACCAGCGACCTGTCGACACAATTTTTTTTTTTAAATCAAACCAATCAAAGTCTACAAAACACACTGACGTTAAATCATAAGTGATACACTGGTTTCATTGTAAAAGCTGCTTGCTGAGTGACCTTTTCACGTGACCCCTCGTAGCTGAGTCTGCTGCACCTCTACGCCTGTGTGACAGACTAAAGCTGTTCACAAAATCAATAATCAATGCCACAGCTGCATCAGAAGTGCAGAAGCAGCTGTGGATGGCCACAGCAACATCTCAGCCGTCATGTGGGTGCTGTGTACTTCCTGGTTTTCTCGTATTAAGACTTGTAGGCCTCAGGGCTCCGTGGGCTCCTGTTGGCTGGCTCCCCGCCTCCACTCAGAGAGGTCATATAGTGATTTATGCCAAACGGTGAGATTGATATGCTTATTTAAGCATTTATGCTGAGTCGTTGTATGTGGTGAGTTGTGAGTGTCCTGCGGGACTCGACAGCTGGAGTCATTTTTCTTGCTGGAGACGCGAGCAGCTTGATTCATGACAGCTTTAAGTCAGCGAGCGTCTCCAGAGGCTGAATCACAGAACGGCCTGGTGTTCACCTCATGAAGGTTAACCAACACAATAATCCTTCACCTTTAATCCAACTGCAGTCACATGATGAGATTCTCCGTGAAGGTGGAGTTCAACCTGTGATGCTCAGGATTATTCTTTCATTCAGCCGGAACAAGATGATGTGAGCAAGACAATTTAAAATGTTTACTGCTGCCAGGAAGTCTTTGCCTTCATTTTTTCTCAAAAAGTCGAGTCAGTTTGCTGGATGACCTCAGTTAAGGAGGAAATGTTGTTCACACATAAACTACTGAGGCTGTTTGGGAGTTTAAACTAAACATCTAACATTTATTGTCTACTCATCCTCTGTCGCTCCCAGTTATCTGGATAATTTTATTATTTATGAACACAGAATTAGTTGTGTTTCAGGTTGACACCTGAACTGTCTCAGAAGTAACTTAGAGAAACATAAAGAATATGTCACCCTAGATTAAAAAATATGGCACAAACAGGTGAAAGTGTCTTTGAACGGTTGAACAGGGTCAACAATTCATGACGAGGCTGCACAAGTCCAACAGATTTCTATAGGTTTTTTATTCACTCAAATTTGACTTTAAGGGAAATCTGCTCTGTTAAAATGCATGGCTTATTTTTGTCCACTAGGGGGCAAAAACAGTTGAACAGGCAAAAACAACAGTCATCATTCCTGTGACTGAAAGCAATATGCAACTTGATCGCGACCCATAGTTTTGAAAAAACAAAAGTTAAAGATGCACGTTAATATGGCACAAAAAACAGCAGTTTTAGTCAAACTGAGTCATATTTTACAGAGGAAATGTCCTCTGGTTTTCCCTCTGATGTCCTACGACTGCTCTGTCTGTCTGCAGCCTTTTATTTAGGGCATCTGTCACCAACAACAACCCGCTGCCGCAGCTGCAGCTTTAGTCTGCAGGCAGCCTTCATGTTGCTTTCAGGAACCTCCGTGAATCACAGAGTCGAGGCAGAGCAGTCGTAGGACATCAGAGGAAAAATCAGAGGACATTTTCTCCATAAAATATGACCTAGCTTCACTAAAATTGCAGTCTTGTGAGACGTATTTACGTGCATTGTTTCTCAAAACAGTGGTCAGGTTACATACTGTTGCTGTAAGCGCTGTACTCACTACGAGATCATCGGGCCAGTTTTTGGCCTGATTCTCTCTCTGACAATCCTGAGGAAAGTCCTGATTCTTCGATGATTCTAAAGATTATCTTGTCAGATTGTCCCGTGGTATGAGGTGTGTTAAGAGTAATCCCGTCTCTACAGAAGAGTGTTGGAGCCACAGGGATTTTAAATCATAAATATTAAACATTTTTCATGTTTATGATCAGATGTCCTGTTGTGTGTGGGGAGGACAGACAAGCACACAGTCTGTCACAGTCTGATTGTCACACGGAAGCGAGCTAACTAGAGACGGAGGCACAACCGCAGGCATGACAGCAAACGCCAAGCGTTAGGCTCATGTTCACGCCGTCTCCACATCTGCATCCGTACCTTTTTCTTTTTCATCGTAACTTATCAGTCAAAAGGAATCCAAACGCTACCATCACCGATTTACCTGCCCTCCGTGCGCCATGTTTGTTTACTCAAAAGTCACATTAGACCGCAAGAGATATTGCAAGACTTCGAGTGTTTAGAGTCGGAACTCTGTTTGTGAAGGGAATCTGTTAGTGTGTGCTGTGCTGTTTTGGTCATATCGTGAACTTCACACAGAATACAAATAAAACTGCTAAATCTTTGATCTTTTCTAGTCATGTATGGAGTCATTTTCAAAAATCACATTTTCAAAAATCAGGCTTTTCACAAAGCTTCCTGTTTGGTGCTGGTGTGAATGCTCCTGTTGATTGTTGACAATGTTCACATCATTGAACAGCACACTTTGCATGATACCTGCAATAATATCAAACATTTTGAGATCATAATGCCAAAATGAGAGAGAGGCTGCATTAAAACAGTCTGGATTGAGTTTTGTGACAACCTTACACCAAACAGCCGAGATCTTGGGAGCTCCTTTAGCTCTGTTCTGGTCTCCACCACCTCCTGAGAACAATATCTGTCTGTCCTCTCCGTGTTTAGCAGCTCCCTGTCTGGTCGCTGTTTGATGCTGAGATGAGTTATTTATGCAAAATTTGCTGCAAAACCAGAACTAGAAGCCTGAAATTGCAAGACCTTGCTTTGACATTTCTCAGCAGTGATTTAGCTGTTGACACCTGATCAGCTGATTCCATATGTGCAGTTGTCATGTTCAGTAACATGTTTGTGAGGATTTATTTCAGATAAAGTGCTGAGGCCTCACAGTGGAGCAGCCTTCATGTAACAGGAACCGCATCGGCCTAAAGAAGCTTTCACCAAAATTAAATGCTGATGTCAGGGTTTCTTTTTTCTGCTCATTTTGCCGTTTTGTTGAAACTGAATCCTGTTTCCTCAAGAGCAGCCAGATAAATACACAGCTTCACGGAAAAAACTCTTTCCAATAACACTCCAATAACAACTACAGTACAGACCAAGTGACGTCCTACTACACTGACAAATACATATAATATCATCATATGTTCTGTTAGTGTTAACAGTCCTTCCTGTCATCTTCTGATGTCCTATTTTTCAGTCACAAACCATCTTATTTGGTGTTTTATTACTGAAAAGAAGAAAACCCTTTAGTGTCATCAAAGAGCATTATCTCATATGTTAACTGCAGCATTCTTTTACATAATTAATATTCTTATTTTCCAGAATATATTTGAGACATAAATTATAGAATGGAGTAAAGACAGGATGTAACAGATAAAAGCTGCTGTGCTCAGCAACACGTCACAGATAAATGAAAAGTGTGACTGTTGTTTTTTTCATTTCCTTCATAGCTGTCTGACTCTGTGCCATTGTTGTGTCTTCCTTTGTGTCGTCTAACCTTGTATTCAGAAAGTTGGATGCATGAAAGATGAATAAAACATGTGGGCTGAGGCGGTCACACCATGCACATATAACACAACGCATTCAATTATTCACCAGCTGGAACTCTGACAAACACGCTTCTGCTCCACAGGAAACCAAATCACTCACTGAGTTTCATTCTCTGTCCGTCCGTCAGAGTGAACAGGAAACACTCGAACACCTGTAATCCAGATGAGTACAGATGTTACCCAGAATTTTATTCCAGCTTCAATGATCGTCAGTCTTAGCAACTACACTGCCCTTTATTTTCCCCCACATTCGTGTTGTTTTCAAATACTTCATAGTTTGTTCATTTCTTTTCTACATTTTCCTCTTGTACAAGTACATTTGTGAAGTAGAAGTATTTTTGCTTAGGTTGAAACTGTTTCATCTTAAACCAGGGTTAAAATATTTCAGGAGACAGTGAGGCAAATAAAAAAGAAAGGACGGCAGAGGAGATCCCGCACACCAATATAACTCAGCTAGAGAGCCACAAAAAGATCCACGGACACTTTGCGCACTTTTGTGCGAAGATGTCTTAAATGAAAAGATGATTTTGTATTGATCTCAGTCTGTGGACCTTTATGTGACTCTCTCCTCTGCCATCCTTTTCCTCTCTGGTTTGTTTACAGTAGCGACACGCAAGACAAACTTTTTTGATGCCTCAGGTAGGTGGAGTTTCACAGCATCCTTAAAGGCGTATACAAACCGGGGTACAGTGGCTCAGTGGTTTGCACTGTGGCCTCATGCCAAGAAGGTACTGGGTTCAATTCCCAGCTGGTGACAGGGCCCTTCTGTGTGGAGTTTGCATGTTCTCCCCGTGTTTGCGTGGGTTTTCTCTGGGTGCTCCGGTTTCCCCCACCATCAAAACATGCATGTTAGGTGTATCCGGGTTAAATGCAGAGAACGCATCTCACTGTATATGTGTATAATAAAGTACCTTTAAAGTTTTTTTCCTTTTTGTTGTTTGCCTCCCTCCTGAGTTCCAGACAAGAAGATAGATCCCATTTTTCTGACTATGCGTGCAGTGACATGGAAGAGACAGGCAGAGCTCACCCACCGCTAATTAGCTTAGCATAAACACTGGTAGTCAATGGGAAGTGCTAGCCTGCCTCCACCTAAAGTCTTCAGATAAACTTTCCAACAACTCTAAACGGTCCTGTGTGCTTGTTGTGACTTGTTTATTTACCACATTATGTTTTTTTAGACTCACATGAGCACTTGATGTATTTCTTCTTGTTCTTCTGCTGTTTACTGACATGCACGTGCCTTGTGGTTTACTTCAGATACATATTTGATTCTAAAATTACATAAAGTGCTCATCTTAAGTGTGTTAAAGTGTGTCTTGATTGACGATTTGAACATTCAAGCTAAAAAGTCTGTTCTAATAACATTTTCATGTCTTCTTTTATCCAGTCTTTCTCAAGACAAATGCAAGTTAGTTTTAGTTACCTAAACTTAACTCATCACTGAGGAGAAATACACAAACAGAAAGACTGTGTTCCTTTAAAAATGAAAGGAGACACTGCAACACTAAATTAAGGCACACAAATTCTTATTCTGACTCCCATGTAGTCCAGTGTGTGATGACGCAGCTCTGTTGGAAGCTGGCCTTACATCAGACATGATTAACTGTCAGTGTCGAAGCTGCTGGTTGTAAATCGGCCAAAATCTGAAGGCGCCTCGATTGGAGGTCACAAATCGGCTCATGTGCAGCCGCCTGCGAGCAGAGCATCGTTTGTTTTCATGATCCAAATTGATAAAAGCTGCTCTGTCGAATGTAGAGCAGCAGTTAGTGTGAGCACTCAGAACAAATGGTGGAGATGGGTTGTTTTTCTGCAACATCTGTGATCTTCATGGTCTGTCAGTAAAATAATCTGAGTTAGACTTTGTTCTTGTTTATTACTTTTATTGTTTCCGTCTCTTCTGGTCTATTAAAATCAGTGACAATGTGTTTTTAGGACACAGACGCTCTCACTCAACAGCAACAAAACATTTGGACTTTGAGCTTCAGTTGTTGCAGTCATGCTGTGTTTGTATCCTATAATAGTGTTGTGATGTTCGCAACTGATCCGATTCTATTGAACGACTCTTTAGGAAGAACAAAGGGATCCGAGCTGAGCTTGGGAAGCGTTCTTTTTATTTTGCTGTCATTCTCTGCCCAGTTTTCATCTGTCCTAATCCACCCACTCACTCCCCTTCCTGTGGGCAGAGAGAATCAGTCAGCATGGGTGTTGCTAGACCCACTTTGCTGAGGCACGTGCCCCAGTAAAAATTTGAGTTATCATATTCCAACCAGCTAGAATAAAAACTTTAAGTTATTTGCATAACCCCAGTTCTCTGAGTAATATGAGTGAGATGTCTCACTATGGGATGCACGCCTCGCTGCAGCCCTCAGAAGCATTCATCTCATTACGCCAATCCTGATTGGCTGGTGAACGAGTCCGTCCGCCCCAGGTAGTGCCCTCCTACCTTAAAGGGCATCTCCAGTCATAATCAATGTTTGCCTCGTAAATCAAGTCACCTATGATCAGTTTATCTCATATCATCCACACGCCCAACTGCAGCGTGTGGACGTTTATATTCAGTTTTGTTCAAGAATACAGTGCTGAGTAAAAGTGCACGTATGAGCA
>JAPQLA010034166.1:0-12025 GCA_029822935.1 Naso vlamingii | reverse complement strand
AGTTTACCGAAGCAATACACAATGTGTTATCATTGATTCCCCAAATTGAAGAACTAAAGTCTGAACAACAGGAATGTTTATGACATTTTATCGAGGGGAACGATGTTTTAGCGTTACGAAGTTGAAAATATCCCGCCCACCACGATGCAAATGTTTCTCAATGGAGAGTGGCAGACGCTTCTCACAAAGTGCAACGATGTGGAAGTGGATGGTTAATCAGGCTACTCCAAAATCGCTCCGCTCACAAAAAAGAAAGAAAGAAAGAAAAAGAAAGTAAGAATCTTTACCACATCTTGCACGCAGCTGTGGGGCGCATCACTCCTCCCAGTTGGTCGTTTTCCTCATACAGCCTCATAAACCTGACATTTGTATTTAAGGTCATAGCCTTTAAATCTAATTGTAATTTAGAAAAAAAAAACACCATGTTGAGCATACTCATGCAGGCAAGCCACTCACACTTGGGCAGGTCTAGACACGATGTGAGCAGCACATCATGAAAATATTCCGCTCCAGACTGTTACAAAATCCGCTCACAGCTTGACCTAAAATTTTTCACTCATGCTCACCGCTCGCTCCTGCTTCGCTCACATGCACTTATATATATACTTACATATATATATATATATATATATATATATATATATATAAGGATAAATAGATTATAATAAATAACTGATAAACACAACAAAGAACATGGTAATAACAAAAAAATGATAGCATTTACATCAAATAGCTGCTGCACTGCACCTGTTCTGTTAAATCTTAGATCTTGCCAGTTTAATCATGATGTTTTATCAGTTAGCATGTTCAGCTGTGTCTTTTGTGGGATATTTGTTATCTGCCAGTAGAATTATGGTTGGATGGAAGCGCTCTTTCTTGTTAGAAAGGTTAAGTATGAAATTACACATTAATTACCTACTACCAGAAGTCGTACATTGTGATGTTCATGTTGGTTGGTATATTCTTTAGGACAGTGTTCCAGATGTGGCGCTGTTGGCAACCTTCCTTTATGTACAACTCACTCGGTCTTGATCCCACTTTCAGATGTCTGTGCCCATCCTAAACTGTTCTTGGTATCCATTGTCCTCTGAGTTGATTCTCTCCCCACCAAATCTTGATGTTTGTTTGCATCTTATTTTTGTGACCATTATTTTTATTACTAATGAGTTACTGACATTTATAACTGAGACAAGGGAGCCTCATTGTAAAGTGTAAAACACATCACCATTTACTAATGAGTTACTAACATTTATAAATGATCATGCTTAATGACTTATAAGGTATTAATAACTTAATTAATAACCTAATTTCTAAAACATTTATTACCAATTGTTATAACTTGTTTATAACTGTTTATTAATGACTTACAAGGCATTTATAACCTAATTGATAACATAATTAATAAACCATTTATAACCAACTGTTCAAACTTGTTAATAACTGTTTCTTAATGATTTATAGAGTATTTAGAAACTAATTAATAAACTAATTTATAAACTATTTATAACCCTTTAAAAGGGTAAAATTGATGTAAAGAAGGAGGGGAAAACAAACAAACAAACAAAAAAAAGACAATTGCAGCAGTACTCACTAGAAACAGAACCAGTACTGGTGAAAGGACAGCAGGTTGAGGTACACTTTTGGACTCTGTTGAGGGCTGTAGTGCTTCTGTTTGCAATGTTTTGTTCAGCACTCTGAGCGGAGCAGGATCAACAGGATGTGTCATAGGAGTTTGATATGCCATATCAACTTTTTCAGCATGTCCATCCGCTAGTCATCCCTAACGAGAACACCGTCCTGACACACAGTCGCCTGCATTAGAAACATAATGTGTAAATAAAATATGTTAGAAATAACAATTACAATACAGATACACATATACAACATAACTTTTTTTTGCTATAATACAGAAATGATACAAGAGGAAACACGAACTGTGTATTTTGCATACCGACATCTTACATTACAGTAGCAGTATATATTTACCCTCTTAGACTGTGGGGTGTGTACATTTATTAAATATTGGATTTAAAAGCCAAACTTCGGCCAGCGACAGGATGCCTGTAAAAGATATTTTTGTTTCCAGCCATCTGAATGATCAGGATAGACTTTAAGTTGTCGCTTCAAGAAAGACGGTGAGCCACTCCAGGAAAAAGAAGAGGTTCTTCAGCATGGCATATTCCTCCCCTATATAACTCCTCCAGGTTTAAACTTAGGTGAAAGCTGAACCATCCCTCTGGCATAGCAACATACCAACCACAAGGGATGTTTAATGCATATCACTAAAGACAAAACAAACTGGGCAACAAGATAACATGTTGTTCATCAATGCTTATAATCTGAAAAAAAAAGTGGCAATCAAGCTAGCACACTGGATAAATAAGTAATCAGAGAATCTACACAACTGTCATTGAGAATAGTTCAGTCTTTCCTCTTTTTGTTCGAATTTATTTTGTCTTGGTAGTCTTGTACGCATATCCATTGATCCTTTACAACTCCCTTTATTTTGACTTTCCAAAGTGACAGAACATTAACCACCGACTCTTCTCAATCATGGCTACCTGTTGTGTTCTGTTGTTTCTGCGTCTGAAACAATTTCCTTGTAGACAACAAAAGAATATCATTGTCATGCAGTCAAACTGTTCTGGCTCTATACCAAAACAACTAAAGTAATCTGTTTTTTAATTCTTAGACATAGTAGCAGTCTGGTTGTAAATGTGGAGATTACTAAATGAAAACAGGCTTTTTTTAATCAAAAGCAATAAAATGCTTTTGATTAAAAATAGGCACTGTCTTGCATATTTTCCAAGAAAAAGACATTTCCATAGATAAAGTATATAAAACCTGAAAAACATCATTAATTCAGCTAATTCAGCACTCATGTTTTTGTCTTGCCTCTGTTTTCCCTTTTCTTCGTAGTAACAGTGAAAAACAACTCCTCAAATGCATTTTTATACACACTTTCTCTCCTCATATCCGTCCGTCTCACAGTCATCACACTTGTGTTCATGGTCTATACGTTTATCCTCTGCAATTCACACAATGTTCTTTCTTTGCTCCTTGAGTGCTTGGGTGTTCATAACTGCGTGTCTTTTCACGGGTGAAGAGAGAACAACAAATGATGAATTTTGAGACTGCTGCTGCTGTTTCTGTTCTCAACATCAATGACCATGATCCCCATGTGGCTTGTGTAATACACATACCAGCTGAAATTCCATATCTCTCTGTTTTGGTGCACAAAGCACATTAAAGAGCATTCCAACTACATCAATACAGCACAGTTACAATGAAAAAAAGCTGCATCACAACATTGGACATTTCCTTTCCACACTCACATCTCTGCCCCTCATTAATGAGTCCATTAGCAATTACACATTAAATCAGGCCTTTATGGCAACACAGCATGAGAACACCATTTAGGGTGGAAACATTTACACAGCATCCACTCTCAATGCTGTGTTTACTTTGGTTGAAAGAGAATTTAATGTATATTTATATGTATGAGTGTCTATCCGTTTGTTTATCAAAATTTTGAATGAAATTAAAATGCCAAGAATTGGTTATACATAAAAAAACTGGACCTTTGCTTCTGTTTTTGGTTTCTAAATACCTTTCTTGTACAGAAAGGGCTACACATCTACAAGGATGTGGCTATGTGCCACCAGGACCTGTCCATATTCTACAACAACTCAACAGCATGTCGGTGTTTGGCTTTGGAGTCAGCACCAGCGAGGAGCCAGTGTTTGAGCAGGGAAGGTGAAGAGGTAGCAGTGACTAGCGGTACCATGAGGAAGTAAGAGAAAGAAGAAGAGAAACTATTGACAAGAGATTTTATGGTGTAAAATTAGTTTGCAAGTAATGCTAACTGCACAAATGGCAGTGTTAAGACTGAAAACCACTGAAAAGTGTGTGTGCACTGTGAGTAGCTCAGTAAATACTGAAGCAGTAGCTGATATGAGGAAAATGTCTCCCTCCAGGTCTCTCTTCCCTTATGTGTGTAACCTATAAGACCCTCTTCTTTCAGGTTTACCTTCCATCACACATCTCTTTGCCACTCCAATATATCTCATTGCACTTAGCGCACTTGTTTCATACATTCCCGTCATATTAAATATTGTGTTGCCTGTGCCCAAAGAATTATATGTATTTTCTCTTCCTATCCACACTTACGTTAGCTACCAAGACTCTTACTGATAGCATGTGGGTAAGACGATAACTCACAGTGCTAGAAGACTTTCAGAGACGGACAACAAGACTTAGAATGTTTGTGTTCCAACACCCAGTAAGATTCTTATGCACAGGAAAAAGTTATTTGGTCATTTAGGACTGGTGACATGTGAGGACACAAATAGGCCTTACACATGGGACAGCCTCAGAATGGGGCTGATCATTTGTAGATGGTGGTGATGCTGATGCCAATCTCCTTAATGTCTGATAACGTACTATTAACATACTTCACACTAACTAATAATGAATATTTCCATCGCTAAAAAAACAAAAAACATTGGCGCACACGTGAGCAGAGATATTCTGCTCTCGATTTTTGACAGTGATATAGCTTTATACAAAACACTCACATTAACAAGACAAATTTACAGTGTTTAAATCATTATGTAGGGAGGTTTAGTGTGACCGAATGGATGGGGATCAATCTGAATATGCCAGTTTAAAAAGATGCGTTTCGAGAGGAGATTTGAAAATGGAAAGTCAGTGTTGTGGATAGATTGCAAGATTCTGCTCCTTACCTTTAAGGCCAACCACCTCGCTCCCCTGTAACTCTCTGAACTCCTGCACACCAGCACACCCACCTGTACTCTCAGGTCTTCTTCTTCTATCCACGTCACTGCACCACACACCTCCTTGACCACCATGGGATCTAGAGCCTTCAGCCACTCTGCCCCTGCCTCTGGAACTCCCTTCCACCAAACATCCACAACATTGAGGTCAATCAAATATCCATGCACAGCCTCAGGTAGACTCAGGTGCTGGTAGGCAGCAGGAACGCGTGACATTGACTTGAAATAGACAAACCACCACACACTGACATGGACTTTACTACAATTTATTAGATGCCAACAACGCATCTAGTGTCATCAGGTCCGCCTCAGGTATGACCTTAGCATTCACAGGTGTGCTTAAATGCTTACTGGTCACATGACCCATATTTGTCAAAACCTCTGTTTTTTACATTTGCAAAATTTCAAATAATTCAACAAAATAAATACACTACACAATATACAAAACAAAGCCGATACATCAATATAAATATATCACTGCAGCAATCATTGTGTCAAGTAAAAAAACTGACCAAGAATAGCCATTTTATATGCATGAATACTCTGCCAAAATATATTCCCATATGAGCAAATAACAATACACAACAGGTGGAAATAAACATACCTTAAACATACCACCATAAAATACCATAACCTGACGTCAAAATACAAAGACAGTAAGGCAAAAGCCAATGCTAAAGTGCTGAAGTCAGTAACTACACGATACATTTACATCTAGACAAACAATTAAATATTGCAAGGACAATATACATTCTATAAGGAGGAAAGGAGCAGAATCTGTAATCGATTAGGTATTTAACTGAGAGTCACTGAAGCTGCTGAAGGACAGGAGTGATGAAGGAGGTTCTGGTGATGATGCGAGGGGCAGATTTCTGGACCAATTAAAGTTAATGAAAGAACTTGAGAGGGAGATCAAAGAGAAGGAAGTTACAGTAATCAATGCAGAATGTAACCATGGTGTGAACCAAAATTGGCGGCGTTGTTGGGTGTGAGGGATGGGCGGAGGCAATTAATGTTCATTACGTAAATGGAAATATGCGGATCGAGAGTCATTATATTAATGTGAGCTTGGAATGATAGTGTGTTTTCAAGGATGATACCCAGACTCTTAACCTGAGGGGAGGGAGAGACTGAGGAGTTATCAAAGGTAAGGGAAAAACTGTCAGATTTTGTCAAGGTGGATTTGGTGCCAATAAGGAAACCTCGGTTTTATCACCGTTTTGTTTGAGAAAGTTGCAGGAGAACCACAATTTGATTTCCTGTAGGCAATATTGGTATAATCATAATATTGGTGTGCTAAAAATAGCGTCAACAGTCTTTTCATGTACTTTGAGTAATGTTGCTGATTATTAGACACGCAGTAAAACAATCCTTGCATGCAGGCTATTTTCTGCTTTTTTTGTATACACCGTGAATCTGACTATTTTTCAAGTTAATGGTTTCATTGATGGTTTGATATTGCAATGAAAATATTTACTAGAGCACTGCTATGCTCCAAATACTAAAATTAAATGGACCATATTTTAAAAGTACAGGGCTTCAATGTGAGCTGAACTGTGTTTGTGTGTTTGTTGTTTTCATTGTTTTTGTGATGTGATGGTTCTAAGTACATAGTAATACTTCATTGTCACTGTATAAAATCAGGGCCCCAGGGAGAATAGCTGTAGCATTGCTGTCGCTATTGTGGATTCTAATAAACTATACTAAACTGGATCAAGACAATCAGAGAGGGAGATGGGCAGGAGAGGGGAGGTAGGTTCGTTGGACAGGTAGAGCTGGGTGTCATCTGCATATCAATAGAAATGGATGTCAATTTTACAGAAAATATGGCCAAGAGGAAGTAAATAGAAGATAAACAGAAGGGGCCCCAGGACAGAGTCCTGGGGAACACTGCTGTACTGGAAATGGCTGGGATATAAGAAATCCTATATTTTATTTGTTGGAGTTAATTGCTGACATAGCTGTTCTGTGGTTTCTGGTAGGTAGAAACTATAGTGAAGCCACCAAAATAAGAGAAAATAGTTATTCTCGAAAAAAACATTAGAGATGGCTTTTAATTCACAGGCAGCACATGTCTGTAGTGGACACAGCTTGCAGTCGGCATACCAATCGCCCACTTTCTCGAAATTTGAGAGATCAGTGGCACGTGCTGTGTAAAGTAGCAGCACATTTAACCGTTGTCTTTTATCTTGAGCAACACATGGCATGTTTTCAATCAGGATCTTGAAAGGCCATACCTGTAAGGTGGATGAATTATCTGGACAAAGGAGAAGTAATCACCAACACATGGTTAAAATAATTTGGGCTCAAAATCTGAGAAAAATAAGCCCTTTGTTTGCACAGAAAAAACTATGGAGCTCCTCAAGTAGTTTCAGCTCAACAGTCTGTTCACTGTTCCAAATTACTGTGCTGCAGCCGTTATCTAAGATGAGTAACCATAGCAACAGGGCGCAGACTGATCCTCCTCCTCTGTGACTTTAGAAATAAATGAAATGAACAAAATCTGAATAGGACCTATCTTATTTTCAACAATGAGTGTGGTCCTGCAGTGCAGTATCCTCTGAGCAACACAGGATGACACTCGTAACACATGAGCTGCAACAAGTAGCCTACACTCTGATACTGATAGCAGTAAAATAAAGTGGTTAAAGTGTCTACTAGCTAAACTGTCTGATGTTAAGCTATGGTTATCTCATGAAAAGTGAGTAAGCCCTGTGTTTGATTTAAAGAGGGTTAGTAATGCTAACTGAATTTATTTGCGTCTAGCCGCTAACCTACAGCCCTGTTTCACTGTCCATCTGTTCAGTCCTGTAATGTAACTTCAGGCTGCTGGTGATAAAACTAATGTTCGTCAGTCATTTTCTTTGTGAAATTTGTTACTGATTTCGGGACAATCACATGGCTGACTGGCCAGCTAGACCTGCTATTAAACATACTGTCCAATTACATTTACTGTTTGTTCACCATGCGCAATGTGTTATTGACTTTAAATCTAGCTAGCATAACATTACCTTTCTGACTAACAGCTGAGCCGAAGGGTTCAGAGAGCTAAGCCAAAGTGCACTAGTTGATCTCCTGTTGCTATGTCATATCTATGGCCCGTCCTAGTTACTGGAGTACTCAACTACGTTTTTATCAAGAATCTTATGGGACTGTCATGATTATTCCAGTTATTAGTCGAGGTCTCAGGTGTTGCCAGGGAAACTGAGTTGTTCCTTGTTGAAAATGATCAGGATTGAAAGGATTTCATGGAGGCAGCCATCCACCGCTGTGTGTCACGTGGTTCACGCCTAAACATCATCCAGTCAGTCCTGATAATAGACACAGGGCATTATCCCTCACGTATATACATTGTTGAATACTAAATGAACATCGTTGAATCTTCATTGAACCTATTTAACATAGATTAATGAAATGGTTAACTAAAGGTAAAGCAACTTTTCTGTCATTATAAAATGAATTGTACAACAAAATTACAGGTTAAGCAGGGTTATAGTAAGGGTAAAACAGTTAAATTGTTGAATGTCAACTGATATGTTGTTGAAATGTTACAAATACTCTATTAACCATCTGTAGGGGAACTATCAAAAAAAAGTGTTACCCAAAATATAAACATTCGACCGTTTTTTTTCATACTGACAGTGGAAATCAATATAATGCATTATAACTGAAAAAATACAAAAAATACCTCAACCTTAAATTTACTTAACATCAAAGACTGCAGTTTGATGGTTTCTTTTTAACATGAGTGTGTTTGTTCTGTAACTGTCATCAAGTGGTTTTTTTTGTTACCAAGATGACAAACACCCCCTAAATGACAAGTAAACCAAACCTGAACTGCAGGAGTGTACGAGAAAACCAAGTTTTCAATAGTGGCGTTGGATCAGAAAACCCTTATGAGTTCTCGAGAGTAAAGAACAATGATGCATCATAAATTTTAATTAAAGTACTTGTTGGCATTTTCTTGTTTATAACACTGTTGGTGCAACATAGGGTACATGGGTATGTTTATTTCCACAAGAATATCTGTAAGATTTTTCCCGTACTCCACAGAGGAGCCCTCACATTTGATTTCCTCTTTTTGTCCAAAAAAATGAGTCACACAGCATGTAAAAACAACGTATGTCAGGAGTCATAACGTGATTTTAGTTGCAATTTACTGATGTAGGAGTTGTCAGGGGAGAGATGGGCTGTTTCATCCCGATCCTACGCTGATTGTAAGGCCATAGGGGACAATCAGTAAGTGCTTTCCACAGTCTAATCAGGAACAATCGTGAGTTTTTGTCATACAGCTCAGAACAGTAGACAGGTACAGCCTAACAAATAAAGAATCGTTCAGCATACTGTAATCTATTGATCGATTCGAAAACGCCTCATACCACAATTAAATCCTGTGTAGATGTACTACAGCTCAGATATATCACCAGTTTATGAGTGCACTTTTGACTCATCTGTGTTGCTTCTGGCTGCCTGGTTGGGGAAAAAACAGCAAGGATGATGCTGTTGCAGAGAGTTGTTGTGAATAAGCCCAGGGGCCTCGACAGTGTCCTCAATGGAGGCGGCTGAGAGTCAGGAATGTAGAGAATGTTTCATTTCCACAACAGCACTGGAGACAAACAGCTGCCTGAGGAGGAGAAAGTCTAAAGGTAAACATTACATTGGACTGTTAAATTATGTGAAAGCTTTCACCAAGAAGTGGTATAACTAGTAGCTGTGTTATTCAGAAGAAAATGACAATATTATCATTATTATATTACTATAATATTATTATATCATAGTTCCCGCATTGTTTTGACCCAAAAAATACATTCTAACATTGGCCTAGATGCTAACATAGCTAACTAGAGAGAAGATGAGTTCGCTTGCTAACCAGGTTTAATGTTACCTGTGACTAAAGCAGTCTGTCATAAAGGTAAAGGTACTTTATTGTTCACATATACACTATGTACAGTGAAATTTTCATGTTTTCATGCCGCTGGACAAGATAATCAGAGTAGGCTACATCATTTGCTCTTAAATTGTGTCCCATAAGCAGACCTGGAGCCTGATCCATGAGACATTGTTTACATGCACATATGTTTGAATGAACAGACATAAATATGTATATGCATTGTTTTGTCATCTTTACAAAAACACCTGAATCTGTTGTAAAACTGAATGAGCTTTATTTCCAATTCAAGTGTCAATTAATGGCTGTAAGTGCTTTAATACATGATTGTTATGCACAGTTATGGTGCGCATACTTTAAATGGAAAAAAAAAAAGTGCTGGTACCTCCCTTATTCACCTGTTTGCATATAAAATGTGTGGTATCAGCAGATCATTAAGTAACAGTCTACGTTCTGAATTTCTAAAGTGAACAAAAACAACTAGAAGATAATGAAGATTTTCACAAAATTAATTTATCAAACAAACTGCTTCAGGTTTTCTGCCCTGGTTTTTGACTTTATGTATTTGACTGAGAGCTGTGTCATCATCAGAATCCATTCCAGTTCACATTCTCTTTGTGCCCTTTTTGAGCCACACCAACATGACTATTTTTTATTCCTTTGCTTTTTCCTGTTTATTCAACATTCCTGTGACTTGTGAATTAGTATTATGTGACGTTTCACTTCCACAAGAACAAACAAGTGAGCGTCACGTAGCCCACGAGAAAATAGAGAGGTGAGCGTCACGTAGTGCACCCTAATGTAATCTAAGTGTCACTGTAAATCGCCAAGAGACACTTTGATAAGCAGCTGACAGGAAAGGGGGCTGGGAGCTTGTGAGAGTTCCTGGTACACTGTAGAAAGTCCCGGCGTGGGGGTTCTGCATCCCACTGAAAGCACTGTGTCCATACCAATAGTTCATCACTTGTTTCTGTAAACCGTCCTCTGAGAAAAATATTAATCATTGTGGTAATTAGTGATTAATCTGTGATGAGGATTAATCAATAGAGCTTAAATTCAAACAGACTGTAAGGTGCTGCCTTTTTCACATCTCAGGATCAAATGAAAACATCATTAACAGAAAATCACTGGCTCTAATTTAAATAAAAAGAATGATGAAGTTCACGATGTTTGTGCTGGAGGTGTTCTGTCAGCTGTTTATTTTTATTTCTGTGTTCCATGAGATATTTTCGTGTCACAGAGGGTTTTTTTTTTAATGTTGTTTTTTTGTAACAATATTGCGAGTGGTCGATGAGAGAAATTATCAGCAAGGCAGAGTGACAGTGCTGTGACCATCGTTATACATCCATTTGCCTCCTTTGTTTCCAGAAGTCAGCACTGTCAAGACAGCTAATTAGCAGGCAGTGATGCATCAGCATCCAAATTCGTATGAATTTACTTTGTACCTACAAGAAAACTGTCTGATTACAGTGTTTTAATAGAAAGAATGTTAAATACTGGTGTAATTGGGCCTTTGGGAAACAAATTGACTGAAGTATGCTAATTGCAAAAATTATAACATTGAACGAATGTCCACAGGTTTTTGTGTCAATTTGACTGAATAATTCATTTAAAGGTCGTCAGTCCCAGACTTCCATAATTTAAATCCTTCAAACCTGAATCACGCAGGACCCCTTTGAGTCAAGCAGTAATGAATTTAACAGAGACAAGGGAAGCCTTTTGAAAATGTTATACATTTATTTAATAATTTACCGATTTCAATTAAAAAAAGGAATAGATTTAAATAAAAAGGTAGGCAACCTCATTGTTGTACCTTTTTACTGTTATTGTGACCATGAAAATTAAAGAGTCAATGAAAAACTAAAGTGATGTAATACCACAGGGTTTACATTTTGCACAGAGCTGTGTACGAGCACACAGTAACAACTGAGCACACAGAGTTCTGAAGCAAGAGAACAGAGAAATAAGAGAGAGTTTCTGTTGTACATGTAGAATTATAGTCCAGAGAACACAGTGTTGTGACGTGGCTGAACAAGATCTCTTGTTTAATTTAGTGAGACTTTCCTCTGCTGACTGATCACTTTTAGCAAGATATTGACAAGATGTTAGTGTCTTCTGTAACAATTATACTTTAAAAGGATTCTGTTAAAGAGGCCATATTATGCTCATTTTTGGGGGTTCATATTTTATTCTCGGTTACTACTAGAGCAGATTTATATACTTTGATGCTCAAAAAACTCATTTGTATTCTCATACAGCTGATGGCAGCAGCACTGTTTTTTCCAGGATTTTTGCCTCTGTCTGAGATGCTCTGTTTTAGCTCCTGCCCCGCCTCTAAAGG
>JAPQLA010034121.1:0-12026 GCA_029822935.1 Naso vlamingii | reverse complement strand
ACTAGTGAGACCGATGCGTACGAACTGATGAAGCCCCTTGGATAAGAGGCGAAACGTCTTCCTAGACAAATACAAGTTCTGTTCAAGCTATCACTTAGGTCACTTATCATCGCTGGCTAGCTGCTCAGCATGACACCGATGAAAATTCTGAAATGTTCCCACAGCACTGGTCTTTATAACGTTAACCCCTCAGCTTGCTGGCAGGGCCTCAGCATGTTGCAGTAGTTAAAGCAGGAGGGCACTGCTGCTTCATGTTACTGAGCACCAGCAACCACACCTGGCAACCCGGAGTCTGAGGTCATGAGAAAGGACATAAATGTAATGTAGTTTTTTTTTTCTTTTTACTTAATCTATATTGGTTTTACTTACAGTAGTGGACCTTATTCTTAACAAAAACAAAGCTGACACCAGAAGCTCCCACACAATGTAAAACTAAATGAGCATGCAGTATATGATAAAGATAAAGGGCAAAGTAAAACTCAATAAAAAATTATATATATATATATATATATATATATATATATATATATATATATATATATATATATATAAAAGAAATATACTTTTTAAAAAGGGATTAAAAATTAAATAAGCAGCATTCAGGTAATAGTGTTACAGTTTTCACTTGATTGAGGATTGGATATGGGTTGAGTTCAGGCTTTTTTAGGAATATCTGTCCAAAGAAATTCATAGATGCCTCTAAGTCTGTGCCTTTGTTGTGCCCATAAACAGGGGAAATAATGACGGAAGAAGGATAAGGAAAAGACACAGCTCTTGCCTCCACTCGTCTGTATTGAATGAAGACAGAGGTGCGCAGATCCCCCTACCGGAGCCCTAAGGCATTACTAGTCCATCAATGCACGACTGATACGGGCATATCTCTGCACTACAGATCCGTTGACACTCAAGCTGCATAATCACGGCATTAACATTGAAAATTTGACTGAAATAGCAATAAAATTGTGGGGACTTCCAACCATTTGTTGAAACTGATGCTCAAGGGGAGTCATAAAAAAGAGAAATCCATTTTAATAAAGTTGTCCCCAAGACCAAATTAGGTAAGAGCACTCAATAAATAGGCCACTCAACTCTTAGGAATTGCGACCTAAGATAAAGCCAGTCTGATCTACTGAGATAAGGTCTAGAAGAATACTTTCTATTCGTACCACGTACTTTCTCTATGAAGTATTTATGCTGCATTTTAAGGTATTTAGCACGAAGTTGTGAGGTTTTGTCAAAATACATTAAAGGATTATCGACAGAAGTGGCTAATAATCTTTCAGTCTGTGCAATGTCAAAAGTTGATAAAAATGTTCATCACTACTGCCCAGAGCCCAAAGTAACATCCTCCGGTTCAAGTGTCTTCTTTTGTCCAGCCAACAATTCAAAATTCAAAGCCAAAGACTCTTTATTTACTGTCATAAATGATGAAGAAAAGAGAAAAAGAAAGTAAGTAAGAAAGAAAGTAAGAAAAAGAGAAAGAAAGAATAAAGCTGCCTTTGTCTATGGATGTCCTATGGATGAATGTCTTGTATTGAAAATTTATGGGTAATAATAATAATAATAATAATAATAATAATGAACAGATAATAAAAAATGATGAAAAAAGCAGCAAATTCTCACATCAAAGAAGCTAGAACCAGGAACCAGGAAATGTTTGACTTTTCTTTCTTTCTTTTTTTTTCTTTTTCTGAAAAAATAACTTAATAAATGTCATTATTCACGTTCATCTGAAAAGATATAATTTAAAAAAAAAAAGTGTATAAGAGCAATAAGGTCACAATATGGTAGATTAATAGTAGAAGTGCACTGAATTGATGCATTTTACCTGAAAATGTACAAGTTTCTTCCGCAGCATAAGCCCCTGGAAGGTCCGGGCCAACTCACAGTTTCTACAAAAAAAAAAAAAAAGAACGTCTTGCAAATAAAAAGGGCACTTATAAATCAGAGAGCAAAGGGGCAGGTGCTGTGATATATAAACTGCTGTTTCCAAATTTAAACTTGACTTTATTTTTGAAAAGTTTGTTGTGATTTAGTCTCTATAAACAGACTCTACATTTAGTGAATGTAGAGTCTGTAGGCAAGGTAGGGCAATCTTGGTACCAGAAAAGCCCTGGTTTCCAGTTGTAGTCTTTTGCAGTCTGTGGAACTGACAGTGGACTGTTAACTGTTAACGGCGTGTAAACTGGCTACTTGTGAAAAGATCCGCTGGTAGATGTGGTCTCTCAACTCCAACTCTATTCACACTTCTGACTCTGAACAGTCAGACTGTAAACTGTGAGCGGCAAGTGAAGAAGGAAGTCGGAAACAGAAATTCACCTCCTCCAACGGTAGCCCAAGAATATTGGGATTTGCCCCCACAGGCTGTATCGCTGTCTACTGGAAGTCAGACGGCGAATGCAGCCAATGGGTTCCGAGATTGGTTGTGACTTTGAATGTAGCCACCACGACAAAGTAATTGCACGTGAAAGGATCAATGAAGTACCCATCTTTAACAGTTCGCAGTAGTGATGTCCCGATCTGATCACGTGATTGGAAATTGGGGTCGATCACGTGATTTTCAACTGATCAGGATCGGGTGGAAAAGATTGGATTTTGATAAATGTAACGTTTCACCATAAATATTACACAGTTTACAGTATGAGGGGAGTAGGCCTAACGCTCAGTTAATGTTGGTAGTAGTGAGCTGGTCGCCAGTAGGGTAACACAGAGCAACCATGAAGCTGATGCCTCGGGACGGCGAAAATGTCTGCAGTTTGGAAGTATTTTGAATTGGACAGTGAAGGCAGTGCAACAGCCACTTGTAATGTGCAAATTATGCATTTCGCATGTCGGAAAGGACAAATCTGCGTTTCACACTACCAATATGATACGCCATCTGAGGCCAAACAGGGCCAAACAGATCACAGCCAAGATAGCTCAAATTTATCGCGCTGGATGACCAGCTGTTGTCTGTGGTTGCAAACGTGGGATTTCACTTTCTCCCAGAGCACTTGGAGCCATAGTATGAGTTGCCTTCTTGACACTACTTTACCAACACAGCTCCGCCAGCCCTTCACAACAAGCTACGTGACCACCTGCTAGTCCTTTTAAACACGTGCTTTCTTTCGGGTTTACCACAGACATATGGAGTTTGACTGTTTGCCCGATGTCACTGCTTAGCTTCACTGCACAGTGGATCGACTCCAGTTATAATTTTCAACGTGCGACCTTGCATGCTCAGCACTTCCACGGATCTCTTACAGCAGAGCGTGTGAAACAGGCGATCGAGGGGATGCTCAACAGTTGGGGAATAGAGAAGCAACAGGTCCATGTAATTTTGCTGGACAATGTGCGAAATATGCAGAAAGCCATGGATGATATGGGAGTACCGAGTATGCATTGTGTCACGCACACCCTTCAGCTTGTCATGCACGAGGGTCTGCTCTCTCAGTGCAGCGTCACAGACACTAGTGAACACAAAGAAGATTATAGGACATTTCAAACGTTCTCCCTTGGCCTATTCACGTCTGGAAGATATCCAGATTGATCTGAAGATGGAAGTCAAGCGCCTACAGCAGGATGTCCAGGTTAGACGGAACAGCATTGTCAAAGAATCGTATCATGACTCGGTATCGGCAGATACTCAAAATCAAATAACTCAGACTCGGACTCAGGGGCAAAAAAATGTGATCGAAACATTCCTAGTTCACAGGGACACTGACTCCTTCAATATGGTGCAGCCAACTCCAAGTACCAAATATCTTGGTGTTCACAATACACAGGACCTGATGTGGTCATACCACATTGACACTTTGGTAAAGAAGGCCCGCCAGCGCCTCTACCATCTCAGGCGGCTATGGGACTGTAAACTCCCGCTCAGGGTGCTCGAGACTTCTATACCTGCACTAAATAGAGCATCCTGAGTGGGAACATCACCATCTGGATGGGGAATGCCACTAAGTGGGATCTCTTGGCTCTCACGAGGGTGGTCCACTCAGCTGAGAGAACTATCAGGACCACCCTCCCCAACCTGCAGGACATTTACATCACACAATGCAGAACAAGAGCCAAGAGGATCACCAGGGACCTCACTTATCCCAACAATGAACTGTTTTCCCTTCTGCCATCAGGGAGACATTACCATCTGCTGAGGGTCAAAAAAGAGAGGATGAGGAGGAGCTTCACTCCTCAGGCCATCAGGTTGCTAAATGGTGACTGAAAATCAATCCCCGCTCTATTTTCAACTCCCACACTTAACACTTTCACACAGTTGCACTGCTTACTGTCTGTAACCCTTTCACCATCGGCTCGTTAGAAATTCAATTACTTTATGTTTCACTGGATAAAGCATTAAACCCCTTTAAATTCACATATGTTACAGGGTGAAAGAGACATTTCCATGTGAATAAACTGTCTAGGGTAAGCTATGACTCTCACTCTTATTAATAATGAATAAGAGGCTGATGGGAATATTCCTGAGCTTGTAACATCAATGAAGTCAAATTGAAATATATTAATTACCTTACTAACTTAAATATCATAAAACGACACACAAACATAGCATGGTAAAGTTTAGAATTTGTATTAAATTTCAAATGCACAAAAAAACGCAAACCCTTTAATCAAAAAAATAAGTAAATTAAAGAAAAGGGCCAAAGTGATTATTTTAGTCTTTAGTTCTGTTTAACCTGCGTGCACTCTTTGTTTGGATTTTTATTTAGCAAGCTTGCATTTTGTTTTAGTTTCGTAGGCGCGCTTTACTGTTGGAGCTCATGAAGAAGTAGGACGCTACCTCCGTAGGTGCAACGGCAACAGTTCCTACCGCGTGGAAAAATCCCTCTTGTATTTTCTCCGTCGGCAGCAAACAGTCCCAAACTTGCTCCTCCAAACCGTGGCAACTGGCCAACAGCTCATAGTTCAACAGCGAAGAGTAAACTCGACAAACACGGCACAGTCGGCATCCCATCTCACTCGTGTCGGAGTCTCTGCTCTACGCCATTGTCCTCCTCATGGTTCTGCAGCACGCTTCCTTCTTCTTCCTCTCATGCAATTGAACTGAAAAATGTTCACTCTTTAAGGTCATTAACTCTCAAATGTAACAGAAATTACTTTTTAGCTTTTAAAATTTTGAACAAATAATGAAATATCTTTTAAAGGCACATATTTTTAACTGAAAATTATGAATGCATTTTAACTTCTTATTTAATCCTAATTTACCTCCACGTAAAATGAACATAACCATGACAACTGAATATTTATCAGGCATTGTATTAATAACTTCAAATAACCACTTTTTAAAGGGGAGGAGAAAAAATAAAGATAAATATAACTGATATTTATCAGGTTATTACAAGTCTATTGTTTATACTGTTGTTATGTATGTTGTCTTTGTCTTTTTACACAGCTGAACAATGGTACATAAGCATTTCACGACACATCTGCTTTTTGCATGATTGTGGATGTGACAAACTTGAACTTAAACTTAAGTAAACTTTACATACTGGAAGGCTGGGCAAGTCCATTTGTGAAAAAACAATGGGGGTCTTTTGAAAACACCCTGGTTTTCACGGATGTCTTTTGTCTGTCACTCCTGCAGCAGGAAATAATAGAAAAGGACTGACAGGCTATTGATTAAACACTTTTCTCTTCGAGAAAATAACATGGTGACTGTATTACTAACGAAATTTCACTTGGACAACCAGATCAACTGGATACTACAGCCCAGGTGTTTTGTACTATGGTTAGAGCACTTGCAGGTCAATGGGCCTGGCTTCAACCCTATGAAGACTCTGAATCTGATGTGGTAAGATTGTTGTTGAGTGAGGAGGCAAGAAAATAGAGAGCATACATCCATGTATACAAAGTAAACAATCTATAGCTTCAGCCACGCAGACTTTGGATAAGGTGCTCATCTTGGAGGAGTTAATGAGAACCATGGAGGCTGAAGGATTCCCATAAAATCTTTCCACTGACTCAAAATGTTCACTTCCATAAATATAAAACTGAATATCATGTACTTCACTAGTCAGGTATCTGCAAATAAATGAGACACATGTTTTATGTTAAAGCAGTCTTCACAGGCATGTAGACGGCTACAACAAGCTGAAACTCTTTAGCTTTGCCCTCAATGGATTGTCATTGAGTTTTGTGATTTGTCTTGTTTTGATATTTGTTGTGTTTTGAAATTTGTCGCTGTGATTTGCACTTCAGTAAAAGGAGAGAGAGCACACATCCATTGAAAGAAAAGGAAAAAAGATATGGCTTTAGCTGTCCATAGTTTGACGAACTTGCTCCTCTTGGAGGGGGAATTAATGAGATCCATGGAGGCTTAAGGATTCCCATAAATATGGAACTGAACTTCATGCATTTCTTTGGTCAGGTATCTGTAAATGACATACATGACATACATGTTTTGATTTTAAAGCAATCTTAAGACTTCTTTTCTCAGTTCATTCACTCATGCTTGCTATATAATCTATGTGTCTTACTTATTAATAGTCTAACTTGCAGCATTCTTAATGGATGATGACCTTAATGTAACATATTTAACTTTTGATGGGTATGTGGAAATTCACAAATACAGATACCTTTATTTTGTACTTATGTTTACGGTTTACATTCTTATAATCATCTGTAATTCAGTAATTGTATATCTGATTTGGATTCACCAAGACCTCCATGAGCCTATGTACATTTTCATTGCAGCTCTGTCAGTCAACTCTCTTCTTTTCAGCACTACTGTCTATCCGAAGTTTCTGATTGACTCTTTATCTGAAAAACAGATCATATCATATTCAGCCTATTTCTTTCAGTGGTTTATATCTTATTCTGTAGGTGGTTCAGATTTCTTATTATTAGCAGCCATGGCTTACGACAGGTATGTGTCTATATGTAAACCTCTACAATATGCAGCTATCATGAAAATATCAACTGTTAATGTTTTCTTAGGTTTGGCCTGGCTTGTGCCTGCTTGTCAGGTTGCAGCTGCAATTGCACTGCATGCAAAGAGAAAACTCTGTAACTTTAACTTAAAAGGAATTTTTTGCAGCAGTTTTGTAGACAGACTTTTTTGTGTGAGTTCCAGAATGACATCAGTGTATGGTTTGATTATATTTTCCAATATTGCACTCGTTCCTGTGCTCTTCATACTTTTTACATACACCAGGATACTCATAATATGCTATCAAAGTTGTAGAGAAGTCAGGAGAAAAGCTGCAGAGACCTGTTTACCACACCTGATAGTTTTGATTAGCTTTTCCTCTTTGTGTGCATTTGACGTCATTATAGCTCGGCTGGAAATAGATTTTTCAAAAACTGTGCATTTGATAATGACTCTACAAGTGGTTTTGTATAGTCCTCTCTTTAATCCAATCATATATGGACTAAAAATGAAAGAAATTTCCAAACGCCTGGAAAGACTGTTTTGTTCAAACAAACAGAATTAATGGCATGAGAGTTTTCAGACCAAAGAAACTATCCGTCCCTGTCCAGTTTTCTATATCGAGTTATCTTGAGCTTGCTCATGAGTTATAGGGAAGTCTAACTCATCTTTTTTTTTTTTTTCTTTTCCTTTTTTAAAATTTACTCAAAATTAAATTAGCATGAGTATAAAATAGTTTTTTCATGCCTTTGCTTTACTGTTATTTGATTTATGGTACTTATTACTTCTCAGGTAAAGTCATTTCCAATTTCCGTTTTTATCTTGAGCTGCTGCTTATATGTACTGCTTGTTTTCAGTGATGACCTGTATGTGTAATGTCCCATCAGCTTTTACTGTCATTAACAGCTGTATATCCTTTCTTGACTGTCAAGCAGCTTATTTGTATTTTCTTTGTTTTGTTGTATTTTAAGGAGTCTTTTAACAGTAAGGACAGAGATTACATATTTAAAAAAGAGTTTTTCTGGCAAACTGTGATTTTTACCTTATGTCATTATTTTTGACATGTCCTTTCATAAACTAACTCAAACAAACCGAAACGGCCCTTAACAGACACACTTAAAATGTGTTTTACACATTTTGTTACTTCTGTTGCACTTAAATGGTCAATATTTCTAAAATACGTTAATATTTTTAATTACACAAACAGAAGTGTGTAAAAAGTTAATGTAATATTTCAGTTATATTTTTTATAATAATAATAATAAAGTCCATCTCATTACAGGTTCCAAGCAGTTTTATTCCTGCTTTTTCTAAACCAACTGTAATCCATACTGTAGTTATAACGGTTATTAAATTTAAAAAGAAATTAATATTTGCTGCAGAAAGACTTGCTTGTGATTCACTCATTCAGTTGTTAAACTTAAAACAGAAGAACAAAATGCATCATATCCACCTTTTTTTAAAAATTCCGGTTGCCTTTCTACCATGAAGAGGTGGCCATGACACAGAAGCATGAGGCTTACTAGATTTACACTTTTAAATATTGGCTTTTCACGAAGTAAATGAGTAATGTTATCTATTTGTCACGTTTGGTTTATTTATGACCTGGTAAATAGGCACATCTTTGATTGCCCAATTTAACCTGAAGAAGAATGTCTGCAGTCCTGACATACTGATATGTTTTATTAAAGTGGCAATGAAACACTGAACAATATGTATGTAGTTTGTTTGATTTTCACCTAGGATATGGTACTGAATTAAGACTTTATATTTATCTAGTATTGCTAGAAGACCTAGCACAAAAATGTCACAAAAAAATGAAATAAACAACTTTTTTTGATGAGGTTTTTTCATATCAGACCTGCAAACTTATGTGGGGTGAAAAAGATAACAAATGGTTTAGTCTTGATTTCAACATTAAAACAAAGCCCTCTGGTGAACTGGAAAAGAAAATAAAAAGAAAACACAACATTTACTTATTTAGAAAATTTTGTACACATTTAAATTAAATGCATCAATCCGGTGAACTTAAAGAGCAAAATTAAGAGGCTAAATCTATTATGAATTTTATGCTCGTATAAACAGTTTTTTTGTTTTCATTAAAATCATTACAGATAAATTTCCCAACATTTCATGATGAACATGATTTATGACATTATTTATTCATTTACTGAAATAAAAATGTGTAACTTTTGCTGATTCTAGCATATAATGTAAGAATTTGCTGCATATATATGTATTTATGTATTTTTATTTATTTACTTTTTTTAATGGATGGTGGGGTCTTACCTTAAACAATTTGATAGTGCTGACGACAGCGCGGAGGATGGGAGACCAGCTGTGTACCCTTTTGATTATTATATTGTGAAGCAAAAAGAAAATTATAGGCTGCAAAAAACATGCATCTTATGGAAGTTAGGTATCAGATACTCCTGCCACTGTTCTTGACCAAGGTGCCTCAAAATTGGAGTCGGTCCCTGGGCCGCCCTGTGGCTACCACTGCTCCTAAATATAGTTAGGGTCAATTTTCCCACAATCAAGTATAAGTTATACTCATGTTACCTTTTAATCTGTTCAGAATTCATTTATTACAATTTTTAACTACTGCAATGTCCAGGGGGAAAAAATTCATTATCAAAACAAAAACCCACAAAACACTGTAAGTAAGACTTCTGTATCCTCTCAAGTCAAGTCAAATCAAGTCAGTTTTATTTGAAGTGCAAAATCACAACACTTCAACACTTGACTAAGTGACAAGCCTGACATTAACATTAGTGAAGTCCTCAAGTTTTAGCAAGGTAGTTGAGAGAGATTAATGTAAACTCCAAATTAGCTGTGTTGTTATTGCTTGTGTCCAGAGATTCAACCTTGGGTAATTGTTGTAGGCCAAATAAAAGAAATGCTGACATCATAAATAAATTCTACTGTTCAAAATACACTTTCATTAAATTATGGGTTACTAAACCATGACTTTAAAATCAGGACATTATTAAAAACAGACAATAAAAAAATATAATCTTTATTTTCAGTAGAAATGTCTCTGTGTGACACAGTGCACAGTTTAAATAGAGTACGCAGCTTTTTATTCAATACAGATGTTTATTTATCTGGTGACATTACAGAGAGAGAAACTGATAACTGTGTGCCTAATATTACTACTACTGATGTGCACAGAAACAAACAGCTGTTGAACTGACTGTCAGCTGATCCAGATGTGATCAGCTGTCATCTTTGGTGCGCATTTAAGTTTAAAAAAAAAGAAAAAGAAAAAGAAAAGAACAACTATAGACACATGTTAACTTCATTTCCACGCGTTTCCCCACTTTTTGGAGGGGAATCTGGCACGGATGGAGGGGAACAGGTCTGAACGACACCTCCCGAAAACTTCCCCCCTTCGTGACCAACGGTTGCTGACGACCCCGAACGGGAACGTGATGCTCCACAGGCACTCCCAGCTGTTCTTCCCCACATGCGCTCAGACTCCCTCTCCGCATTTTTCAACATGACATTTTCCACTCTGTGTTTAATGGCGGTTGGCATTCAGCCACCAATAATATCCTAGATGTGTCGTAGCTGCTGCTGCGCTGCACTTGTGCCGCTCCTTCTGGCATCATGTTGTGTGTGCCCCCTCGCCCTCAGAATTTTTTAAAAATTATTATTTCTTTTACTCAACATTTGCAGTATTCTCAAATGATGAAATATTAGTATATTCCCAAATTTAGGCTATTGATAGAGTGACATTTTTAAAAAAGGAATGGAAAGGGGGGATGGCAGTTTTACAAAGGGGATGATTTTGACAGTTTTTATTTCAGGGAGGAAGCCACCCACCCGCATTACCCCTCAACTCGAGTACTGTATTTATATATAATTTGTGACAGTAAATGAGGAGTCTTTGGGTTTTAACTTGCTGGCTGGACCCAAGAAGCAACTAGAACTTGAGGAGGTTCCTTTGGGCTATGGGCAGTAGTGCTTACCATTTTTCACGATTTTTTGATATTGCATTGATTAAAATATTATTAGCCACCCTCGTCGATAGTTTAAAGCATCCTTTTCTGATTATGACGCAACCTGGCAACTTTACCACAATCATAAATACATTTTTAAAAAGTACAACATAAAAACTACTTTATATCTGTCCTTTCTCATTACCTCAGACTCAGGGATGTCAGGTGTAAAGTGCATGAACATTTCAGGATCAGCAAGCCAGTGATAGTAAGTGACCATAGTGACAGCAAGAACAGGCGTGCTCTGATTTAATCAGTGCAAGGTTTAGTTTTCATTTACTAAGCAATAGTTACTCAAATGTAGGGAAAATACCTCTGGATAATTTTACACTCGTTATAAATTTGGGGCACCACCTTCTCTGAAGGAAATTTATCATTAACTAATTAATAATTCAGTAGATCAGTTATTAACTTATCACATTTATCCATTATGAATCAATCTCATTACCTGGGTTATGAATTCTCCATACAGTGATCCTTGTTCCTACAAAAATAATAACCACAGACAACAACTTGGCGATAAATGGGGATTTATTTATGATTAAAAATAAAACAAGTGAATAAATTAATAATCAGTGGGGTAAATGGGGAATAAGGCAAATCAAATATGTTTATGACTTTTAAGGCAAGGAATTCAAATGGTGAATGAGTTTAGCGATAAATGAGAAGAATATATTGTGGATAAAAGTAGAGACGTCGAAAATCTGGTTTTACGCGAAACTACTTATCTGACCATATAACAAAAATTAAACAGAAGAATAGCTAGTCACTATTCGGCAAATTGACATCCACTCTCATCACTGCCCAGCTGCTGACAGGTGAGGAAACAAAGTTGCCTACTTTCTCTGCAGAATTCTCAAGCCGGTCCGATCATTATAGAGATGACCCGGGCGTCTGCTTGGTTTTCTCTGGGTCCTGGTGAACGCTTCCTGGCGGATTGTGGTCCGATGGGCTTCGTCTGACCAGGTCCAATAAAAGCGGTTCTGCGGGCTCCTTTTCACGTTGGTTGTTACGGCTGTAATGAGTCTTTAGTTCTGCAAAGGGGACCTGGGTTGCAGGGGTTTGGAGCAGATTGCAGCAGCACTGTTCTTGAGGCTTTGATAAAAGATGTAACAGCCAAATAGCAACTGAGCTCGGCGGAGGTGGTTACTTATTGATAA
>JAPQLA010033972.1:0-12035 GCA_029822935.1 Naso vlamingii | reverse complement strand
GGAACTTGGCGAGAAGTCGCTAAAAATAGGATAGAGTAAACGTGCTTGAGCAGAACTAGTGTACAATGAATGTCCAGTGAATAGTTAGCTATAGATAGAAAATTAAAACCAGTTTAATGGTTAAGATTCAGAGCGCTAACCAGCGGCACAACAACAACACACAGGACTCCAGCAGGACTGGAAATGAGGCAATACGCTTACCGTAGCACGTCAGCAGCCAAGAGTTCAAAGTTTAAAGTTTGAACAGTACAAATAAAACAATGAACGTCTTTTTAGTTTTGTTGTGAAAATGTACGGTGAAATGTTGTTTGTGACATTTGCTTAAAAAACATGTTCTTTTGATTTTCATGATCACAATATTTATGTTAGAAAATGAAACAGATCCAGAGATCGTTGAACTGTGAACATAAGTTCAGTTCCAATGTGAAAATGGAGGGATTTTCTATGATTCGCCTCAAAGGAAAATTTATGCTTCTGTGCTCAACACATTTGAGAAGCGTCGCTCAACGAAAAAAATGTGTTGCTCGACACCTTCATTCGATGTCAGGAGTTGAGTTCTGTCGTAGACATCGTCATATTTTGTGGTGTAATGTGATTTTGTAGTGTTAATGTATTTCCTTTCATTTTATTTGTCTACTCTTTCATTTCTGTTGAGTGACACTTATCAAAACTGTCAAGCAAAGAATCATAAATAAGCCTTAACAGTCGGAGTCGGCAAAGCGTAACAGCAGTCTCAGAGGCCGGGTGAGGATGAAGGACTGTAGGGCTCTGAGACGTTTGGCAAAGGGGGTAAAAACAAGAGGAGGGAGTGTTGCCCTGTTTGTGATGTCTGTTTATGGACAATGACAACTGTTATTGACAGTCTGATGAAATGTAAAATCCCTGCAATGAAGGCTGAAAGATTAAAAAAACATGTTGATCAGTTGCATTTATGGAACACCAGGATTGTGTATTGATCGATGCAATAAAAAGATTTCAGAATTACAAAAAAAATAATGATAGGGTGATTTTGGTTTTTGGTGATTTCAGCATTAAGTTTCTGAAATCTAATGACCATCGGAAAAAAACAGAATTTGTGAATAGTATGTTGAGCATGAGTTTCTGTGTGTTATCTATAAAACCAGGACATAAGTTATAAGTCACAATTATGATCAAACAGGCAGACTAATAATTTGATCAGAATAAAATCACCAGAAGCAATTGAGGCCTTCAAGGCAGGACTTTTACCAGCAGGAAGTTTATGTTAAGGATAGTTGAGTTGGCATGATTGCAGGAGATCCATTAAAGTTTTGTTTTAATTACATTAAGAGAGTCTGTCTTAAAGTGATGAAGCACAGGCTTTTAATCTACTGTGAAACAATTAAAAAATGACCTTGAATCAAAAGTTTATAACCGCTGTGAAAGAATGAAAAGAAAGCGCCATATTTCTGGTCTCATGCTCTCAGCTCTCTCGCCCTGTCTTGTATTTTAATAAAGCAAATCTGTGAGGATCTATGGAGAGGCAAGGAGGGATGTCCTCTGTGCAGCCCTGCCGAGTGGAGCAGCTCTGTAACAGCGAACAGCACGATCTCACCTTTGAACACATCGTGGGTTGCAGTGGCAGAACGGTGCTGTCCATGTTTTTGCACATTAACTATCCAAGATATTTGATTAAAAACAAATCACTCACGTGTCCAAACTGCACCAAAGGCACACAGACACATCCTCAGGTCATCAGCAACACACCTGCCAAGTTTGACGAATCATTTTTGTGCTCTGTGAGGGACAGACAGACATACAGAGACTCTTGCTTTTATAGAGGTTTGCTGCTCACAGGATCCTATTTCACTGAGGCCAAAACCAAGATGCTATAGTGACAGATGGTGCAAACAATATATGTACACATATGTTATCTTGCATACATTCTTGCCATTTGTGTTGATTTCCATATATATATATATATATATATATATATATATATATATATACAGAGAGAGAGAGAGAGAGAGAGATATTAGTGACATTGAGATTTTCAATTCCATATTTTATGGGACTGTTGTGGTTGTTTTTACAAATTGCAGAGATGTCTACTTCTTGTGCTACAATTTTTTTGGCCTGTGCTCCAAAACTGTCACCCTCTGTAGCAGCCGTGCTATGTACAAAAAAAGTTAACATACAGCCCTAGGGTCTCATTTATAAAACTGTGGGTAGAATCCACACTGAATGTTTGCATACATACAAATGAGGAAATGCCTGTTTGCAAAAGAATGTTAAGATTTGTCAGAGTGCAACTTCCTTTTAGAAATCCCAAATCAACTTGGAAAAGTGCGCGGGTGGATCTGCCCTGTGTTCCACCCTCTCCACACCCACATCCAACAATGCAAAGCACCTCATGAAGGTGCTCATAAATGGAAATGAACAGCTGATCACTGGTTTCGTCCTGTGAATCACAGACAGACGAGAAGGTATTTTTTTCTGACACAGTTCTTGTCACGTTGTCCTCTCGCAGTGTGAGGACAGGGAAAGTTGTGCATCCATCAGTGTTACACTCATGTGGCAGCGCAGTATTAATCTCTCTTCACATTGAACTTGGCTGAGTTAAGGATTTGACCAGAAACACCGATGTGAAAACTAACACCACAGCTGCTGATTAATGCACCGTAATAATATTTTAAAGCTGTTTGATCTGATCCTGGATTTCTAAGACAAAAATGTTGATCCTTTTATCAGTTAGTTACAAACAGTCTGTCCTGCTCCGCTGCACTTTTGGGGAGGATGTGATAGCGAGATAGCGGTGATCAAATATTGTGGCATCACACACGTGGTCACACAAGCAATGTAGAGAACTGAAGCTGTCTGCTTTCCTCCTGAAGTTTAGGGTGCAAAATTAACACGGGGCATTGACGGGATTTCTTGTCACTTCAAATACAAACAAAACAAATAATTCAAACTTTGGTTTTGGAGCATCTGGATTATCGTTCATTATTATGGGAATACCAGAAAACTTTTCAATCCCGAAGGGATCTTCGTCAGGTCTGAATGTTAAAAAATGTGCGGGCTCTACACCTTTTTTCATCTATGTTTTTGCATTAGCCCTGCACCTGAAAACGTGATGTGCGTATAACTAGTCTACCTTTTTTTGCACAATACGAGAAAACTGCAACAGTACAGAGCAAAGCAGCACGTGTGGCTCTCTCTTGCAAGATCAGGGTCAATGTGGCTGAAATACTTGAATCTCTATCCTGGTTGGAAGTAAAATATAGATTATTGTACTTGCTAATGGTTTTCATTAGATTTTTTATTTTTATCCTTTTTAAAAAAAACTGCCATTTATTTTTATAAAAAGACAAGGCATGCCGCTGGAATCTGCTCCACCTTAACTAAATCCAAGATATGTTCAGTGTGCAGTAAGATACTGTATGTAAGGGATAACGTCCAGGGAGCTGGTCAGTGACAGTGAGCAACAAGAAGAAAAAGGGCTAATTATTAAAACACGTTAATATTATGACTCTACATGTCTGGTAGGCATCAACTGGTTGAGTTCATTTGTCCCAGTGTTACAGGACAAGTGAGAATATGCAGAAAAAACCTGTGTAATAAATAGACGTCACATTTTCCCTGATAGTCTGCTGCAAATGTGAGGGGCTCATTACAAACAGGGCTGGTTAGGAAAACATTAAAAAATTAATCGAATCGTGCAGCTAGATTTCTCTGCGTCCCGTCTCCTCAGCAGTGAAAAGAAGCCCAACAGCGTGATGCAGGAATCCAGATGCAAAGCCCAACTTCATAATCCCAATGAGAAATTTGCAACCAGGCAACGCATGCCCCAACAAAAGACAGGACAGACACGATTGTTTACATTACAGTGGGCCATTAACCGGACTTCTTTCCGTCGACTGATATGACAGGAGGCGGTCAGAAAGGTGTCCCAAACAGCCGTCTGTTATTCATAGCAACGGTCTGTTATACAGAAATAACATACCTCAGAATCCTGTGATTGACCAGTGAGAATCAGGTATTCAACAAAGCCATATAATAAAGAGCTATGAAAGAATAGAACTCACTCCATTACTATTCCTTACTTATATTTGTACTACTATAGCTTTGTGATATAGTAGCACAGTAGTACAGTAATAGCTATTGATATTTCTCTGTCATCCCCACCCCACACACTCACCCCCTCTCTCTCCTTCAGTGTTATTTGGCTCTGAACAGACAGTACATGGTGGTTGCCTACCTGACCACTGTGACTGATGAAAAACTAAGAAGGACTTTACGTATGTACAGACTTAGTGACCACAACTTGACCGTAGAGACGGGCAGACACAGGTGGATCTGGTTGCTCAGAGAAGACAGGTTGTGTCAGCTCTGTCCACAGAGAGAGATGGACACATAAACACACATCCTGCTTTGCTGTATAGCATATGTGGACATTCGAACAACGTTCTTTACAAAAACCAAACACAAATCCCAAAAATTTGATGCACTCTCTGCCCAACAAAACAACATCTACTTGAGGAAAACAGTGTCTGTGTGTGAGGTCTGTTGGTGCCTGTCACAGCCTGAGAGACAAGCAGCACAACAACAAGCAGCAGAACTCACACTCTGCCTCTGATTTGATTCTGATTTGATTCACTTGTTGGGGCCAGAGCGCTGAAAGCGGTGCGAGAACCTACTGTAATTCAAAGAGTTATTATTAACCTAGATAAGTGAAATAGCTTTTTGAGGGCTTTAACATGTTCAAAAATTTGGCAGACTGGTCAGCTGTGGTGAAAGTTTACGTATTTCATTGGTTTCACAAGTGGGCGGGGCCAAATGGCTCGCTAGTGCCCCCCAAACTGCAGCCCTGGGGCCCACTTTCACGTTCATGGATGAAAATTGGTGGACATGTGTATCACACCAAGATCTACAAAAAATTCTCATGACACCATAGGCTAAACGTAACAGGAAGTCAGCCATTTTGAATCGAATAGCCATTTTTGGCGATTTGCATGTTGTGTGACTTTAACAAACCCTAAGGATTTCATCATATTCTCATGAAAATCACCGTGTGTGCTCTTGAGCTCTTTGGGTTCAAAAGTTATTAAAATCTTTTGTTTTGGAGTCACGGTGTGCGTGTGACGGAACCGCCATCTTGAACATTTCAGCATTAAAAAACGAAATGTTTATAACTTCACTGTATATTGTCCAATGTGCATGAAACTTTATTTGTATCATGAAAGTCCCACCCTGAACCCATTCACATGCTGATATTCAGCCTGTCGCCACCTCCTGGTGACAGGAAATGACTAAAATTTGACATGCATCGCACTTTATCAAACTCCTCCTACAAATTTGATCTGAATGTCACAAAACAGGGTGTGGACACTCTTTAGTCCTGTGACATAGAAAGATACTGGAATCTTTTGTTTTGGAGTCACGGTGTGGGCGTGACGGGGCCGCCATTTTAAGTGTCTTGCCGTGAAAAAAAGAAATGTGTATAACTTCATTGTAAGTCATTCTACATGCAACAAACTTTAAACTTTTCGCAAGGTTGCCAGCCTGAACACATCTGCATGCTAATATTCTCTCTGGGTCACAGCGCCACCTACTGACGACAGGAAATGGCACAATTTATTCGACAATTTGCAGCTCCTTAAAGGTTTGACTGATTCTACTTTATTTGGGAATGAATAATGTTTACACCTTAATGATGATGAATAATTAACCATTGGAGGTTTCGTCAAACCCCAGCACCACGATGACGGCGATATTCGCCATGGACAGAAAGTCGTCGTAACTTCATTTTACGTTTTCTGAAATTTTGAATGTTTGCTTAGAATGCTCCTCTGAGGAGACTGACATGCCAACAACAGCTAACGTACATTGCGCCCCCTACTGGGAACAGGAAGTAAGCCAGTTATTGAAGTTATTGTGTCATTTTCATGAAATTGTCCCATTGTAGACGGCGCTCACTGCTGCTACGTGCTTTTAACCTGACTGCAACCCTCCCTGACGGGCGCTGGGGTGCAAGGGCCTGTTCAATGCTGCTTGCAGATTTAATTTTTCTGTTTTTCTTTTATATTTAATATTTGATACTTGTCTCTGTATTTTAAATAATTTACTGTTTATTAATAGCCTATTAATTACCTGTATATACAGTAGACATTTACACACAATTACACACACATGCACACACAAAATTCTTACTATTTCATGTCATTTGTGGTTTCTATTTCTCTTTTTCTTTATTCTTTAATTCTATTTTATGTCATAATTTTATACTGTGTATAACTGTAAAATGTAATGTTACACTTTGGCAGCAACGTGTTTTTGCTCATGCCAATAAAGCTATTTGAAAATGAATTTAGAAAATTGAGGAGGGGGGTGAGGAAGAAGCACAAATAGAGGAGAAAGAAGAGGAGGAGTAGGGCAGATCTATAAGCAGATTCAGCTCCAGCCAGAGCTCTCTTTGGGTGCAATCCAGCACCTGCCACCTTCACCGTTTCTCCTTAAGATGAATATCTGAAGGAGACGCATGCTTGCTAGAGGGACACTAAGGCTCTCTCCCATTAAATGTTTGATGCTTGAACCCTGGCAGCCCTGCAGGATGCAGCGAAATTTGGTCTCAGCCATATGCCTGCTATAAAGCCACACGGGGTGGCTGTGGCTTAGTAGGTAGAGCGGGTTGTCTACCAACCAGAAGGTCCGTGGTTTGATCCCCAGCTCTCCAGTCTACATGTCGAAGTGTTCTTGGGCGAGATACTGATCCCCAAATTGCTCTCGATGGCTGTACCGTTGGTTTGAACATGTGTGTACTTACTGATGAGCAGGTTGGCTCTTTGTAGAGTAGCCACCTGCCCTTGGAGTGTGAAGGTGTGTGTGAATGGGAGAATGCTGACTTGTGTCAAAGCGCTTTGAGTAGTTGAAAGACTAGAAAGCACTATATAAATACAGTCCATTTACCATTAATTGCTTCCCTCTTAGTTAAATGTAAAGGTACTTTTTTTAGTCTCATATACACAATCTACAGTCAAATTTGTTCTCTGCATTTAACCCATCCCTGAGGACCAGCCACAGTGCAGTGCCTGGGTACCAACTTCAGATTCTGAGCCAGTACCTTGGTCAAGGCTACTGACTTGAGATAGACCTATGTACATGTTTTGATGGTGGGGGAAACCGGAGCACCTGGAGAAAACCCATGTCGACATGGGGAGAACATGCAAAATCCACATAGAAAGGTCCTGCCCCAGCCAGAAATTAAACCCAGGACCTTCTTGTGATGAGGCAACAGTGCTTATCCCAGTGGCCAGCAAGGTTATCAGTGGCACACTTAGGAACCCAGTCAGGACTTTCATGCACCCCGAGTGCCTACCCTCCAGGCAGACTCTGCTCTCAAAGTCTAATCGTCACCACGCCAGGGCCTCTGGAGGCCAGGAGGCTAGGCACTGAGGCCTTGGGCCCGGTCGTCAGATACTCTCTCTAGGAGCAGCTCAGTTACTGGGCTGCTCACACACCAGACCCCTTGGTAGTTTCCACCTTAACTCAAAAGTACTCACTGCAGTTCCGATGCCGGACCCCCAGTCTTTGGTGGGGTCAGAATGGCCATCATCACTGACCTGGCAAAATCCTTAGCTCTAAGTCAGGAGTTGTCCGCCTTCCTGGCTAAAGCTGCAATCGAGCCAGTAGATCCACTGCTACAGCCCGGGAGGTTCTACTCAACCTACTCTTTTATGACTAAGAAAGACAGATTTTGACCAGTTCTGGACTTGAGGGAACTCAACAACTTCTTGAAGGTCCTACCATTCCACATACTAAAGATGGCGATGCCCTGCATGTGGTTCCTCGTGGGGAGTGATTCACATCTAAAGCCTAAAGGACGCTTATTTCCACATGCCCACTGCATCTCACCACAGACCATTTCTGAGGTTTGCTTTCCGAGGCTTTCATTTTCATTTCCGGGTGCTTTCCTTTGCTCTTTACCTCTCCCCAAGGGTGTTCACTAGGGGCAAGGCAGCAGCCCTACAGCCATCACAAGTACAGGGAATGAATATTTTGCCATTTCTGGATGATAAGGTCAGCTAAATGAATATTTTGAAGATTTTGCCATACGTGGATGATTGTGCCTTCCCAGTCTCAGTTGGTCCAGGTCTCATGTAGTGTGCCTAGGGCTCACAGTGAATTTAAGTAAAAGCTGCCTGGTCCCTACCCAATGCATAACTTATCTAGGTGTGGTCTTGGACACGGTCGCATTGAGGGCATTGCCTGTCACCTCAGCATACAAACAACATCCTCAGTGTAATGGCAAATGTTGACTAGCAGGTATTCCTGGCTTACACATGTCCAAGCCCTGTTGTCCATAAAAATTAAAAAAAACGTGTGTCTCCACTGCTAGCCTGGCATTCTTCAACTCAGGTCAATAACCTCACTTGCCAGCGTGCGAGGCAGCTGCCTCTTAAAGCTACAGTACTGCCAGCATTAAACTTAAATTAAATAGCCTGTTCTAGCCAAAAAAGAGATGAACAAAAAGCCATATTCAATTAAAATTACTCTTAAATGACTATTAGATCAATATGTAAACTTCAGATCCAAAAGTTACAGTACAAAAATATATTTAAATAACATAAGGAAAAATGAGAAAATCAGCAAGCTCGTTATTGCCTCATACATATCCGGCCCCTAATTGTTCTCTAACCGTAGAAACAATTACAAACAACATGAACCAAATAACCATGGGGCAATTACAGTTTCAAGAACAATCCCGAGTCATGTGTTCTTTCTTCTGATATTAAAAGTCTCTGTAAGGAGGCCAGTCTTTACCTCTGTTTCATACTACTTCTAGGAGTAGACAGACCTTGGTGATGGGTCTGATTAGTTCACTGGTCTTGGTCTTCAGAGGAACCCTGCGAACAAGACCATGTTCATCTGGCACTGCTTCAATGACTTTGCCAATGACCCGTGAGTTTCTCGGTACAGTCTCATCAACCAGCAAAACAATGTCCCGTGGCACAAAGTTACGCGACACCCGTGACCACTTTTGGCGCATTTGGAGCTCTGGCAGGTACTCTCTCACCCAACGTTTCCAAAAAAGATCCACCATATATTGGACCTGCCTCCACCTTCGACGTGTATAGAGGTCCTCTGTCTGGAAAAGCCCTGGAGGTAGAGATGGCTTGGTCCTCAGTAGTAGGAGGTGATTTGGGCTGAGTGCCTCTAGGGCGTTGGGGTCACTGCAAGGGGTGGTAATGGGTCGCCCATTAATGATGGCCTCAGCTTCGCACAGAAATGTTTGGAGGCTTTCCTCATCCAGATTCTGAGTCCTCAGGGTGGCATTGAGAATTTTCCTGATGGACCTGATTAAACGCTCCCACACTCCTCCATGGTGAGAGGCAGCTGGGGGGTTGAACATCCATTTAATGCCTCGTTGAAGCAATGTGTCCTCTATTTTAGAGGTGTTCCACTCTTGAATAGCCTTCTTGAGCTCTCACTCTGCCCCAACAAAATTGGTCCCGTTATCAGAACGCAGCTCCATAACCTGACCTCTTCGTGCGATAAACCGGCGAAGAGCGTTAATGAAGGAGTCTGTGTCTAGGGATGCCGCCACTTCTAAGTGGACTGCCCGAATGGCTAAGCAGGTGAAGATAACACCATACCTCTTCACAGTAACTCTTCCTCGCTTTACTTCAAAAGGACCTAAGTAGTCCACTCCGGTTCTACTGAAGGGCGGTTCATCAGGTAAGAGTCTGTTTTGTGGCAGGTCTGCCATTTGTTGCTGTCCAGTAACACCATGTAGCCGTCGACACACAAGGCACTTGGATAGGACTCTTCTTATTGCTGCACTGACATTGGGGATCCAGTATTTTAGACGCAGCTTGGATAGGTTGCGTCCACTGTGACCTACTTCCTTGTGGACCTCCTGAAGGATGAGCTCTGACACCCGAAGGTCTTTAGCCAAGATAACAGGATGTTTTGATTCTTCTGGCATGGCTGCGCAGTTAAGCCTGCCTCCAACCCTCAGAATACCGTCTTGCAGAACCGGGTTTAGCTTGTATATGTGGCTACTTCTTTTGATAGGCTCGCCCTTTTTTAAAGAGTTGATTTCCTCTTGGAATCTTTTTCTCTGACAGTGGCGTATGATCTCCAGTTCAGCCTCTTTCAGATCACCCACCGTGAGGGTTACTTTGCCGAGGTTTGTCTTGTAGTTCGTCATGATCTTGTGTAACTGCCGTTTTTGTTTATTCTCGTCCGCGTCAGACAGTGCAATAGTTACTCTTTGCTCCTTTCTCTTCTTGACCATACAAAGCAATGTGTTCTTCACCTTAAGAATCCATGCCACTGCTTTCTTAAGGCGCATCCATGAGGAGTAGTACTCAATCAGCTTCTGCATTACGTCAACCCTTTCTTCTACTGCAAGAGCGTTTATGGTGGCATTTTTCTTGATCTCTGGATCAGCGGTGTTGAGATCTGTCAGACGATCAGGGTTCTCTGGCCAGTTGTTGGACGACTGTGTGAGAAAGTCAGGTCCAGAGATCCAAGCTTGATTCTGCACAAAGGAATACACTTTCTGTCCTCTTGATGCGTAATCAGCAGGATTCAAATGTGTGCTGACATGTCTCCATTGAGATCCTGTTGACACCTTCCGAATTTCCGCCACTCTATTGGTTACGAATGTGTGGAATCTTGTCATTTCATTGTTGATATACTTGAGCACAGCCGTGCTGTCCGTCCAAAATATTGAGTCCGCAAGCTGTAACTCCAGTTCCTTCCTTATCAACCTGTCCATGCGCACTGCCATGGTTGCCGCTGTCAGTTCCAGGCGTGGGATGGTGGTGGGCTTGAGTGGGGCAACCCTAGCCTTTCCCATGACAAATGCACTATGGACGTGGTCTCTGCTGTTCTGCTTAACTAAGTAGATAACCATGCCATAGCCCTCCTCACTAGCGTCACAAAAGTGATGCAGTTGAGCATGTGTAGCCTCTCCAAAATGGGCTGGCTTGAAACATCGATCAACTCCAAAATCAGTGATCAACTGCAGATCCTTAATCCACTCCAACCACTTTTGTGCCAGATGATCTGGAATTATGTCATCCCAGCTGAGCTTTAGCCTACAGAGCTCTTGCAAGATCTTTTTTGCAGGCAGAACCACCGGAGCCAAGAATCCCAATGGATCGTAGACAGAAGTCACCAAGGAGAGAATATTTCTTCTGGTGGGAGGTTTATCTTGGATGATAATCCGGAACTTGAATTGGTCGGACTCGACGCACCATTGTACCCCAATGCTCTTTCAATGGGGAGCGAATCTTGGTCCAGATCCAGATCTTTTACTTCTTTGGCCATTTCCTTCTCAGGTATAGCTGACAGCACCACCCGACTGTTGCTAATCCACTTTGTTAACCTGAAGCCCCCCTTCAGACAGATGGCCTTCAGATTGCAGCACAGCAACACCGCCTCTTCTTCGGAGCTGACTGACTTAAGGCAGTCATCAACGTAGAAATTGTGCAATACTGTGCTGGTTACTGAAGCATCAAACAGGTCCCTGTTGTCTTCAGCACATCGTCTGAGAAGAGCACAGCTCGGTGATGAAGTAGCACCAAATAGGTGCACGACCATTTTGTATTCCACCAGTGGTTCGTTCACGTCTCCACCAGGCCACCACAGAAACCGAAGGAGGTCAGCGTCTTCTTGTGGAACCTTTACCTGGTGGAACATGGCTTCCACATCAGCCATAGTAGCCACAGGTTCTTGGCGGAATCTGGTGAGAACTCCAATTAAGGAACTGGTGAGGTCGGGTCCCTGAAGAAGTTGCTCGTTCAACGTGACTCCCTGATAAGAAGCACCACAATCATATACAACACGCAGCTTGTGTTTTTTAGGATGGTACACTCCATGGTGTGGAATGTACCAAACCTTTCCATCGTTGTGGTTTAGCTCTTCATCAGGAACCTTCACTGCAAAGCCTTTGGTGATCATGTCACTCATAAAAGCAATGTAGAGGACATACAAGGACAACTACAGGAGGAAGCTGGAGGCCAAACTCCAACAGAACAGTGTGAGGGATGTGTGGACGGGAATGAAGC
>JAPQLA010033948.1:0-12037 GCA_029822935.1 Naso vlamingii | reverse complement strand
TTTGCCAAGTTGTTAGTTAAGTTTTGCTCCTCACAGACCAGGTCTTTGCATGCAGCTAACAATCTTTCTAACCTAGCCTAGCACCGTGACACACACACACACACACACTCACAACCTTTAGCTTGGCTCATTTCACACCGTGTGAAATTACAAGCACATGGTCTGAGCTTCACCATGTTTTCTTTGTTCCTCTCTAACAAAGAAACGTAGCTTTTAGCCACCATCTTGGACTGAAGTCCTTCCCTTTGTAGGCCATCTTAGCTGTAGTTTGCCTAAACACACAAATTCACACACACATACACTGACATACACACACACATTTAGTTAGATTGTGTTAATTGTTTGTCTAATAAAGGCTTTTAAAACTACATGCTGTCTGTTTAATGTTGTGCAAGAGTGAATGTTGCCAACCTCTTCACTGACAAGAACTCTGAAAACCTTCAACCTTTACTAGCTGTTAACGTGGTAATTTGATTTTAGCTATTAACTTAGTTTTGGATCAAATTCCAAATTGACAGTTAAGTAATTTTTATGAGACTGAATCAACGAACTGGCTATCTTTTCCCTTTTTAAGGGTGGTGCTCATGAGGCAATCTAATGTAAATTATATCTTATTACTTAATATAACTAATAGTTACCTAATCATTAATTAATTTTGGTAGCCAAAATATTAAGCTGCAAATCCCAACACTGTTATTGCCCTATGTTAGTGCTGTTTCAATCTTAAGTATTTCATGTGGGGAGATATTTAATACTGTCCTCTGGTGGAGCTGTTGATATGTTGTCAGATCTTTATTATTTGTGTGATTTTAAAATTGAATTGCATAATTCAGCTGGAATTTTGTCACTAATGATGCTGTAATCCCCTCTCTCACTTGCAAGCAGTTTATTTGTTGTGCTAGTATGGTCCAGTAATAGATGGTATGTTTGGATTACATCGTTAAAATTTCTTGTGTGACTGCTGGCCCCACAAGAATTTTCACACTACAATTGCCTCTGGGAACAGAAGAGGAAAGGAACACGACTAGTGTTGGAAAAGCCAGAGTGGTCAGGGTGTGAAAGATTTGGGAATCCATTTTAGGGTGCTAACTTACACCCACACAAAGCAAATGGCGCAGGTAGCGTAGGTGACATCGCTGTCTTACACCAGCGCAAATGCCATTTTTGCCACATCTGCAAAACAGCAAATGCAATTGCGCCTAGTCTGTCCACCAATGGGTGTGAGGTCTAAATATGAAGACAAAATTGAGGCACACTTTGCTATCTTGTGCACAGCTCAATACAGTCCAAACCATTTGCATTTCAGAACTACTGAAACATGGTTGCTAGCACAAATGCAAACAGTCCGTATGCACAACATAGCAAATGATAAATTTGGATGAGGGACACACACACACACACACACTCCAAAATCCCTGAACACCAATTTATGTTGAGATTTTTCCCTGCACAGGAGTGCAGTGTGTCCTTTCAACATATTTTCTATGAGAAATGAACTGTAAATATTGAAGTAAACACTGTGCGAACTTGGAATGCAACAATATAGGTAGGCCACTGTTCTTGGTTCTTGGGTCACGGTTTCAGTACAGATATAGTGCGAAAGGGGAAAAAAGCCATGTATTTACTCCAAAATTATTTCTTTATTTTCCTTATTTAAAAAAAATCCATCCAGACAAACACTTGTGCATGTAATCTAAAATAAATACATAAATGTCTCTATCATAAGGCTGTAGTTCTTCTATAGATATTTTTGGGTGCTCTTAACTTTTTTGGGACGTATGCTTCTCTGTTATATGATAGAATGCATTTGTTCATACATGCAGTGAGAGGGATGAAGACCTCTGTGGGCCTGTTAGCTTTTTTTTCATAGATGACGCTAAATTATAGACAACACAGTGCCTGGGCATTTATGAGTGCATTTCCAAATGTTTTTAAATAAACTCAATATCTCATTGGAAAAAAATATAAAATGTCTATAATTAATTAATTATAATGTCTATAACTAAATCATATCCCTGACATCAAACAATTCTGAGTGAAGTTTAGAAAGAATGGTTCAGTATTGGATCTCCTCTCCTCTCTTGCAGTGTGGCTGCCTGCATGTAACCTAGCTGCTACAGAGGAGGAGCTGGTTGTCTCACCCAGCCGGGATACACACGAGTTGGTAAGATTTTAAATTTTTGACATGTGAAATGGTTAGACCAAATACAGAAAGATTTCATTTTGGCTTGTTTGTAACAATGAGCTGTTACCTGCTGAGCTAGTGTGTTGTGCTTGTGACTGTCTACAAACTGATCCACAAAGATCATCTCCTTTCAGAAATAAGCATACCTAATTAGAACAGTAAAACACAATAACGCTGTTTCACATTAAAAATCAGCATTTCTCCAACAGACACAGGACACCAGGAGGGAAAGAGAAGCAGACCAGTGCTTCGGGAATAGCCTGCTTCCTCAGACTGCTGCTTCTCAACTCAGCTTGCATTGAGTGAAATGAATGACTTGTGCTGGGAGACGTGTGTTCCATCATTTATATGCTTGCTACTTTATACCTCTAGGTGGCGCTGTTGTAAAGCAGATTACCCCAGAGACCAGTATACAAGAGATGCAGAGTTGGAGATTTCAAGATGACGACTACTAAATGTACGATGAAGTTACATTGCTGCCCAGTGTGTGCTGCTATACTGCTTAGCTATTTTAAGTAAACAACACTTGTCGAAGACACCAGCATTCTTCTATTTGCTGATCCACACTACATTTTTGCAATGAGTGAACCTACGTTGTTGCTGTTGGGTTTTTTTGCGCCTGCTGAATCAACTTGGCTGGAAACGTGCCTTTGCCGCCAATTTTTCTTTACTTGCCTGGGTGAACCACTGATGCCATTCGATTCATGTGGATGCAGATTTTCAGCAACTACTTGCTGGTAATTAATGCAACGAGGTATTCTTGGCCTAAGGCTCAGAAGAGAGATACTCTGCCCCACTGTCTCAGCACAAAGGGACGTTGGCTTTTCTACCCGTTACCGGAAACAGGTGAAAACCGTACCTCTGCTGTTGCTGCTTAAAAAAAGTATTTCAAGCCTAAATTTAACATTGTTGTGCAAAGACATGCCTTCTGATAACGTGTGCAAGCACCTCATTAAATTATTACACAGTATGTGGCTGTTTTGTGCGACCTTGCTTCAAGAAGTTGATTTTATGACAAAACCATCAAAATGACACCAGTTGGTTGAACATGTGACCAACTCCAACATTAGAGAAAGGCTTTTGCTGGAGTCTGATATAACGCTTGATAAAGCTGTCAAAATTGCAACACAAGTGGAATCTGCTGTACAACAAGCCAAAACAACTGCTGCAGATGACAGTGTCTCCGTTCAATCTGTCTTGTCCGCAGCAATCTAAAAAGAAAAAACAAACAGCACACTCACTCAAATAAGTCTCAAAGTGCTATCGCTACCTCCTCCTGCAGCTGCTTCAGGGCTCATTTTCCCCAGTGCCCTGCCGCCAAGGCAACATGTAAGTCTGAAATTTGGTCTTGATATTGTTGGACCTTATGACACAGCTGCTTCTGCCTGCAGGTTTGTCATCACACTGACTGATTATTATTCCAAGTGGTCTGAACGTGCTTTTTCACACACTGCCACTACTTCTGTCTTTAGTTGTCACGGTAACCCAAAGACCATCGCCACAGATAATGGTCCACAATTTACTCCTGCAGCTTTTGCCTCATTCCTGCACACCAGAGGTGTATCTCATAACAGAACATCAGTCTACTATCCAGCTGTCAGTGGGGCTATTGAGAGATTTTACTGTCCCCTCAGAAGCTGCATTCAAACTGCAATCCAACAGTCACAACCATGGCAAGAGACTCCACGTGTACCGTGCAATTCCTCATGCGACAACTTCCACCTCACCATATGAACTTTTCTATCTCAGAAAAATGTGCACCAAGCACAACATCGTTCCCCTGCCGTTTGCCATGTCATCAGTGGACGCCTCTGCTCATCGCGTGGTCCAGGAACAACAGACTAAAATGTAGCGCTACACTAATGTCAAACGTGGCGCACCTCCACCATCTTTTCAACTGAAAAAGAGAGTGAGGATAAGGATACCTCACCAGGGTCCTAAAGCACACCCCAAATTCACTCCCCCTGCAAAGGTGAGAAAGAGAATAAATGAAAACACTTTCTTGCTGAGTGACGGAAAGACCTGGAATGCCGCTCAGCTTGCTCCCTTTCCCTCTGTGACCGCACAGAACAGTGACACCTCCAAAATTCCACATGCCTGTAACAGTCATTACCAATCTCACCAACAGCCAGTCAAGTACAAGCCTAAGTGGCACAAGGACCATGTCATGTCCTCACTTACACTAACTTGACAACTGAGATGATGTGGTGACTTCAGTGTTGGTTAAAGTGGCTAACAACAAGATTTAAAATATTGCTCTTTGTGTTGGAGACATGTACAGAGCTAAGTGACGAGCACACCTTATTTCCAGATTACTGTGCACTGTTTCATGTTTAATGCGCATTATACAGCTACCTTATTCTGTGTTTCTTGCGTTAATGGCTAAAGGTACTGAAGTATGTTGAGTAAGTTACATAGAACTACAAGTCTAATTCTCACAGGAATTTGCTTGTTATGATCTGTAGTTCACTGCTGCACTTATTTTATTTGAGAGTGTACTGAGAGAGGAGATGTTGTGTTCTATCATTTATATGCTCGCTAATTTATACCACTAGGTGGCACTGCTGCAAAGCAGATTACCCTAGAAATCAATGTAAGAGAGCTGTAGAGTTAGACAGAGATTTCAAGATGGTGACTTCTGATCACCATCTGGTGGGTTGGGTTAGATGGTGGGGGATGCCTCTGGACAAATCTGGTTATGTGGTGACGGTTAACTGGGCCATGCCAAGGCCATGCAGACACCCCCTGTCTGCATGGCCTTCAACTCTCACCTCAATTGGAGTTTCTCTGGCATCCCTGTGGAGGCTGGGGGCAGAGTGGTTGATTTTCAAAGCTTTCATTGCTAAAGCTGCGGCTGAGAGTTGTGGCATCAGGGTCAAAGGTGTCACAAAGGGCAGTAACCCTCGAACGCCCTGGTGGACACCGATGGTCAAGGAAGCCTTCGATTGAGGAAGGAGACTTTTGGAGATAAGTTATCCCAAGGGACTCCGGAAGCAGTTGCAAGGTACCGACAAGCTCAGAGGATGGTGGCCTTGGCCGTGACTGAGACAAAGCAGCGGGTGTGAGATGAGCCACAGAGAAGGACTTTCGATTAGCACCAAGGTGTTTCTTGTAATGGCTCCAGCAGTTATGTACTGACTCCTGCAATTAGTCCACTATGCCTGCAGGGTCTGCTAGTAATCTATGGTGTGAGTTAGTAATCAGAGCCTTATTGAGCACCTGTGCCCAGTGATCCTAGATTTTAAATTGAAGTGGTAATCATTATCTCTCTCTCAGATTCAGATTCAGATTCAAAGAGCTTTATTGGCATGAACAATGGTATGTTATTGCCAAAATATTTGACAGAGAATTAAAAATGCATTCAATAATGCAATCTACAATAAATAAATAAGAAGATGGTAGTATAATCTAATAAGCAAAAAAAAATTTGTGCGTGTGCCTGTGTGTAAACAACACAATGGTTTGTGTGTGTGTGTGTGTGTTCATGTATGTCAAGATGATGTCATATTTTGTGATGTTCAGTTATGTGTCCCTTATTCTGTGACATGGAGTCACATACTGTGCAGCCAGTTGTGCTGCATGTCCCTCTCCCAACAAAATGTATATTTTATTATGTTTGTCTAGCATAGAAGAGTCTGGAATCTGTAAATTAAATCTCTGAAAATATTGTTCTTACATTCAGATATTTCTCACATTTTAAGAGGAAAACCATCTCTGTCTCTACGTCACCTATCGTGCAGTGACCACAGACTCTTTCCTCTGGCGGTAGCCAGGACTTCTTATGTTGTCCGTTCTCTATGGTGAGACTGTGGTCACTCAGTCTGTATTTGGTCAGAATCTGTCTCTACTGTGGATCTCTGACAGTATGGCGACATTCTGCCAAAATGTATTGATGATTTGGGGCCAGAGAGCAAGCAAGTTTATTTTGAGCTTTGGTTTGGTTTGTCCAGTGTTCCAGATAGTTGTTTTTTTGTTTGTTTTTTTGATAGTTTGATAATTTGGTTGACTCTGATTGTTGGTTGGACAGCAGTGCTGGTCTGTGGTCGAACAGTGTTGGGTGTGATGTGGTCAGTAAGTTTCAGGACCAGCTGACACAAGGGACTCTTATGGGGGTTCAGTTCTTGGATTTGTAGTGCCTGGACTCCCAGTGTGTCTTGTGGGCTTGATTTAATATGTAACCAAAATTTTAATGTTCTTTTTTTAATGTTAATAATCAAGGGATAATGGCCTAATTCTGCCCTGCATGCATTAGTTGGTGTTTTTCTTTGGATGTTTAATATGGATCTACAAAATTCTGCATGCTACAGGATGCTTGTCCCATCTAGTGTAGGCCTTGATGACTGAGTGGACCCCACATTTCGTTACCATAAAGGGGAACTGGCCGGATTATGCTATCAAATATTTTTGTCCAAATTCTAATTAGTATGTCTATTTTGTTAAATTTTCCCATTGCATAAAATGCTCCACATACTTTTTATTTTAGTGCATTCACTGCTGGTCCAAAGTTACTTGAGGCACTGATTTTGAGCCCCAGGTAATCATAATTTATGGTGTGTTCTAGATAAGTGTTTCCTAATTTGAACTGATATTTGGTGCCCTGAGATCTGGGCTTCCTTTGGAAGACCATGATTTTGGATTTATTAAAGCTGACTGTCAGGGCCCAGTTTGACAGTACTGCTCTACAAGGCCTAGGTGCTGCTGTAGACCTTGTTGTGTGGATGACAGCCGCACCAAGTCGTCAGCACAGAGCAGGACTTTAACTTCCTTGTTGTTGATTGCTAGGGCAGGGGTTCCAGACTGCTCCAACATTACTGCTAAGTCATTAATGTAGATGTTAAACAGAGTTGCTCGGAAAGATGCATCACCCTTGTGTGAAGAGATCTGTAATTTGGTTGCCAATTTTTATTTGCCAGTCTTATTACTGACATACATTGACATAAGTATGTCATAATCTTTACCCCTTACACCGCTTTGGAGAATATTGTAATATAACTCCTCTTGCCAAACAGAATCGAAAGCCTTTTTAAAATCAATGAAACATGAAAAAAAAATATCCTTGTACATGGCTATTAATCAGAATGTGTAGGCTGTAAATGTGATCAGTAGTGTGGTGATTTGGTAAAAAGCCAATTTACCCTTTACTCAGGACATTATGTTCCATAAGAAAGGCCAGTATGCAGGCATTGATAATGCTGCAAAAAACCTTCCCCAGATTACTGCTCACACAAATGTAGTTGTTGGGGTCCGATTCATCTCCACACTTATGAATTGGGGATATAAGTCCCTGGCTCCAGATCTCAGGAAAGCAACCTGACTGGAGGACTAGATTGAACAACTTAAGCAGGGCCTGTTTTAGCTCAGGGCTGCTGTGTTTCAGCATCTCTGTTTTGACACTGTCAGGTCCACATAAATTGCCAGATTTGAAGTTCTCTATGCTATTTTCTAGATCTTTCATTGTAATTAGGTAATCAGGGGGGCTCTGAGTATTTCTGATTGTTGATTCAAGGATTGTCAAAGTTTCTTTAATTTTTTTATATTCATGATTGAAATTGTAGGGTGAAATTTGCTCATATAATTTTTTACAATGATTTTTCCAAAATTTCCGCTTTGTAGGGCCAGATTGTCCTGTTTGTTGTTCAAGTTGTTCCATCTCTCCCAGAACTGATTTTGATTAGTGAACTCTTCAATTTTTCTTACTTTCTAATGATGATATTTTTCCTTATATCTTGTTATCTGCTGTATTCTCTTAGTGTTTCAATATAATTTTGACGCAGGTCTGTGTTTTTTGGCTAGTGGTGCTGTAGTTTTGACAGCTGTCTTAGGTTCTTTTGAACATTTTTGCAGTCTTTGCCATATCACCCTTCTTTTTTCAGTCTGTTCAGATGCAGAACTGTTTGAATATGACCTGCTTTACTGGTTTATTTATGATAGACGGCATTGATTTTTGTAACAGCCATGTCAACTTGATTTGGCTGAAACTGTACAGATAGAAACGTGTTGATCAGACCAGTAATTTTGGATATTGTATCTTTAAATCTAATTTCACCATCAGGAGTTGGTTATTTAGTTTATGTAATGTACAGGGCTCAGATTCTGTTATTTTTTTATGCACAGCAGGTTCTAAGTATACATTTATCTGGCAATGATCTGATAGTGGGGTCTGTGGTCTGGCAGTAAATGCACTAATGATGGAGGAATCCATGTCAGTGATGGCGTAGTCGACTACACTAGTCCCAAGAGCTGAACAGTATGTGAGCCTCCCCAAAGAGTCCCCTTTCATCCTGCCACTAAGCATATACAGATCTAAGGAGCGACAAAGATGTACTAGTTCCTTACCCAATTCTCTCTCTCTCTCTCTTCTTTGGTTCACTTTTGCAATATTGTGGGAGGTGCTGCGAGAGTATGGGGTGAGAGGTAACTACCCAGATCCATCCTGTAATCCCAAAGCAAGACCTGTGTTCAGGCTCTCAGCAGTAACAGGGACTCGTTTCCTCGTTGGACTCTTGGGAGTTGGCTTCTGCCAGGGTTGCGCCTTGTCATGTATCCTCTTTATGATTTTCATACACAGGATATCGAGCTGTGGTTGTGGGGGGAGGGTTGCAGTTTGGTGGGCTGAGGATCTTGTCGCTTCTTTTTGCAGATGATGTGGTCCTAGTGGCATTATCAGTATGTGACCCTCAGCACACAGTGGATCAGTTTGCAGCTGAGTGTGAAGCGGCCGGGATGAGGATCAGCACCTCTAAATCTGAAGCCATGGTTAGGAAACTGGTGTACTGTCCACTCCTAGTAGGGAATGAGTCCTTACCTCAAGTGAAGGAGATCAAGTATCTCAGCGTCTTGCTCACAAGTGAGGGGACTATGGAGCAGAAGATTGGCTGCAGAATCAGTGTAGTGGGAGCGGTTTTGCACTCGCTTTACTACAACGTTGTGACAAAAACAGAGCTGGGCCAAAAGGCAAAGCTCTTAATCTACTGGTTAATCTTTGTTTCTTCCCTCAACTATGGTCATGAAGGATGGATCATGACTGAAACAATGAGATTGCAGATACAAGAGATAAGCGGATGGATGGACGGATAGAAAATGATCTGCAGAGGGTGTTTTATTGACTGTATTCACTGCTGTGTTTTTGACTTTCTGTGTGCAGCTTGACATAGCTAACCTCTCTCACACTTGTTGCAGCTTAAATGGTGGATTAATTGTTTGATTATCACACAACCTCCATGAAATGACTTGTTTCATTAACAGAATTTAATCCAGGCACTTTGAAAAGTTTAGAAATACCTGATGATAATAAGATTTAAAAGAAGCAGGCGGGTCTACTACATTCACACAATCAGCAAGTGCTAAATTTGCGAAAGGCTTACCGCTGCTTAAGGTTTCTGGAACTCACATATGTGAATTTGGTTCCACATTGCGTTCATCAGTCTTAATACATTATACTGTGTATCATTAAATCATGTATTCTCTGTACCATTCTGTGTACCTGAATGTTCACATGTGTGCCGTACCATGCAAAACAAACTGAAGTATTGTTACATCACTGCTGCTTACAGCCTTGTGCTCCATTAGCAAGGCATTCACATAAAAATAACAAAAAAAAGGTGCCTCCCCCCCAAATTCAGTATAGTACCTTTTCAAGTACTCAAGCACCGCTGTACTTTTCCAGTATCAGCATACCGTGAAGGACTAGTGTACACCAGAAGTGCAAGGGTAGGAGGATGCATTAATCTTTTTTTTTTTTTCATATTATTATTATATGGTTTTGTTGAATACTCTTTTCTGACAGTTCAACATCTATAACATCATACACTTCAATGAAGGGTTCTTCTGATATTAGTGCTTATAAACAAAGTATAAATTATAGTATATTTAGAGGGCATGCACACAAAAATTTTACTCATTTTTTACCTCTTTTAGGCTCTTTTTTTTTTTTTACCACTTTTAAGCAAGTTAGATTTCAAAACAAATCTTTTTCTCACCATTTCCTGATGAGTCCACTGGCAGCACAGCATTCTTCTCTTACACAAAACCAAATTTCTCCACATTTTATTTCTGTGTATACCCAGGCAATGTTTAATAGCAATACTGTGTTATTTTCAGTTTGTCACAGTGTCGTGCTTTCCTCTTACCTGACTTGTTGAAATGTCATAGTCAAATACTTTGACATAGGAAGTGTCTGTGAAGACATCAGGCATGGAGATCTTTTCCTTTAATGCCTGCATCCTCAAACCAAACAGATGTAGTTCTGAGTTCTGTCCACTGATTGCCTGTTTGGATGGAGACAACTCTGTTTAAAATGTTGATTTCCAGGTGTGACCTAACATTTTCACACCAAAATTTGTTGTGTTGCTTGGACATTTTAAAATAGGCCTACGTAAAGATTTTTTCTTCCTCATAAAACCTTTTATTTTTTATTTTGTTCTTTGGCTTTTTAGGTTTTTCTTTAATGGGACAGCTTAAGTTTTGGACAGGAAAGTAGGAAGAGATAGAAGGAATGTGATTCAGCAAGGATTCACAGGGTGGAATCGAATCTGAAGCTGCTGCAGTGAGGACACAGCCACTGTACATGAGGCGTCCACTCCACTGACTGAGCTACAGTCCCTTTATAAAACATTTTCAAAACAATGTTTTTAAAATTTAACATTTTAAAATTTCTACCAATCCTTTTAAACTTGCTTCAATCTTCTAATGGTTTCTTGTGCTTTGCAGTAACGTGTCAAATGTGCACGTATAGGGACAGCTAAATCAAGCCCATCAACACTGCTAATAAACTGAACCATACTGAACTGTAATTTGGAGTGTGCTGTGTGTAATACTTACCAATTTAGTTTGCTGTCTGTGTACATTTATAGCTTTCTTCAATAAATCAACTTTCTCTGACATCTGTTCAAAAAAAGGTAAAAAAACACAGGATTCTTAGAACTCATTGCTTGTAGTTGGTTAGCATTTTTTCAGTATAATTGCTGTGCAGGTATAGTTTGATATAAGGCTGGCTAAGGCAGTAGGCCTATCGGTAATTTCAACACACTTTTCAACTTGATCCTTGAACAACATAAAATTCTCTACACTTTTCCTTGTGTAAAATTGGGATTCCTTACCTTAGCTGGATATCAAGGGCCTAGACTCTCCCACTGATGCAATGTCTCTGTATTTGTTGATGTACTGATTAAGCTAGTTAACGTATCAACAAATAGGGATAGTGTATTACCCACAGCTCACTATCTATTGGAGCAGCATCATTTTTTAACATCAAAGATCTGTTTTTAGGTTGTCATTGTCTCGTCTTCATCATCAAAAAGGGTTGCTGATGAATATTTTTTGTCACAGTTTTTGTCAATGAAATTAACGCAGGTTTTGACACTTGACATAATCTGTCCACAGACGGCACCAGTGTATCGGAACACCATAGCAGCTCAGGACATCATGTAATCATGCTGCATCACAACACACATCTTTTTTCACTCCCTTCATTCTATTAATCATCCTTTCTTCAAAAGTGGAGAAGTACCAACTAGCTCTGACACTCTATCTAAAGTTTGCTTTCAGGAGAGTGTTGCTTATTTAAAATTGACATATTTACTACAGAGACACTATTAAACTCTCACTCTGACTTAAAACAGACACCCATTTGGATAGGAGAACTCCTTTGAAGCATCGGAGGGATTGGCAACCCTAAAGCCATGAGTACCTATCTCCTTTCCTCTCCAGGATTCAGAAGACTTCAGTACACCAACTCAAAGAAATTTGTTTTGGTCCTGGGGCCCGTTGCACAAAGGTAGGATTAAGACATCCAGGATAAATGACTAAGCCGAGTTCAACGAATCCAAAACATGAGAGTCCAGGCTTAATTGG
>JAPQLA010033556.1:0-12066 GCA_029822935.1 Naso vlamingii | reverse complement strand
AAGGTCTTTGAAAAGATTATTAAGAGAGAGCTGGTGAAGGCTGTGGAGGACATTCTAGACCCTTTCCAATTTGCATATAGGAGTAAAAGAGGGGTAGATGACGCTGTTCTAACCCTTCTTAACCTTGTTTTTAAACATCTGGAAAGCCCAGCCCCCCTTGCACATTTATTGTTCTTAGATTTTACCTCTGCTTTTAATACAATTAAGCCCCATATTTTAGCCTCCAAATTACTATCATATTTTAACTTGTGTCCTAGTATTGTCGGATGGATTGTAGATTTTCTAACAGACAGATTACAACGGGTCAGAGTGAACAGTGCCCTGTCGGATGTCCTCTTCTCCTCCACTGGTTCTCCGCAGGGCTGTGTCCTCTCACCCATCTTATATATCCTGTACACTGACGACTGCAGAAGCTCACATCCAGATAGACATGTACTTTAGTTTGCTGATGACACAGTCATAGTGAGTTTGCTGCAGGGGGAGGACACGGCTCCTGGACCAGTAGTTGATGATTTTATTCATTGGTGTGATGATTCGTCCTTAAACTTAAACGTGACAAAAACTTAGGACATGTGCATAGATTTTAGAAGGAACTCAAACCCACCACTCTCAACGGTAATTAAGGGGGAGACTGTGGAGCGCATCTCAACCTTTAAGTATCTTGGTGTAGTCATTGACAATAAGCTGTCTTTTAATGAAAACACAGACACTGTGTACAAAAAATCACAGCAGTGACTGCACTTCCTCCGGATGCTTAACCAGTTCGGAGTATGCTGCAAATTAATGTCAGTGTTCTACAATTCCATTGTCGAATCTGTCCTGACCTTCGCCATTATCTCCTGGTTTGGCAACCTCTCACTAGGAGACAAAAAGAGGCTGGAACACATTGTTAAAGTTGCCAGCAAAATCATTGGTGTTACACTACCTGATGTGCTTACCATCTATCACAGGAGGGTGAACTCTAAGGCCCAGGACATCCTACAGTGTCCTGATCATCCTCTCCATGCAGAGTTTGAGCTCCTACCCTCCGGAAGGAGATTTAGATTGCCAAAGTCCAAATCAAACAGATTGAAAAACTCATTCATAACACAAGCCATCACTCATCTAAATTCAAATCTTAAAAAATAAACTGGCAAGATACACAGTACTTTATTCATTTAACTGACAAATGTAACAACAGCACAGCCCTCTGTTGCCCCCTTAGAGTATTTGTTTACCATTTTAGTGTTGTTCTGGAACCGTGTGAATGTGTTTTTTTATGTACTATGTTGTATGTTTTTACCCATGCCTGCAAAGCAAATTTCTCCTAGGGGACAATAAAGTTGAAATTGAAACTGAAATTGAAATTAATATTGCTAAAACACAATCTCAAAACTTATATTAACATATTATGGTTACAATGGTTACTGGTAACTCACTACAAATTATTAACTGCTTTTGTTTTTGTTTTTGTCAAAACTGCAGAGCGAGACCAGAAAGACTTCAGAGGCCAGTCCATCGACTTCATCGTCACTAGTGACTGCAGAGCATCTCCTCCTCTTTCAAAGAAGCCAGCCATGGCAGAACTTTTAATCCCATTCTTTCAAACTGGCCAGAGGAACCAGCTTGATTTAAAGCAGCAACCGACACAGGAAGTGTATGTCTGCATACACAAAGAGTGAGTTTCAATTGATTCCAACACACTTGCCTGGTGGAAGGCTCATGAGTCTGTTTTCCTAATCTAGCCATGTTGGCTAAATGTTTCCTGGCTGTTCAGGCACCTCAGTCCCCAGGGAGAAGGTTTTCTCAACAGCAGGTGACATAGTCACAGCCAAGACATCTGCCCTTACTGCTGACAGTGTGAACACATAATTTTTTCCAAAGATTAATCTTGAAAGTTGAGTTGAAGTTGAGTTGAGTTTATCACAATGTGATAGCTCCGACCGGCACAGGTTTTACTTCATTCAACATTTTATTACATTGTTTGTATTTTCACTGCAAGAGTTCCCTATTTTGCATAGTTTCTTATTTTTATAATTATATCATTATTAGTTATATTGTATACTGTTTATTTTATATTTCCAGTTTATGAGAATTTAAAAACTTGAAAGCTTGAATGTTGACTTACTTTAAGTTAATCACAGTGTGATTACTCCCAGGCACATGTTTGGCCTCAGCATCCTCTCTAAACACTGAGAGAGGCCTACATGTAATCGCCAAAGCCTGATAAGAGACAAAGGGACAGAGAAACAAAGAGATGCCATCAAAATCTCATTAGGCCCCATAATTCACACCTGAATGCACAGCGTGGTTTGAATCAGAGTCCTCGCCTCTCATTGGATGAGAGCCACAGGAACCCCAGGGGGTCTCTGAGGTACAGCCATGACATCACCATTGATATAAGTTGGGAAACCCCCTTTTTACTCCGCCTTTAACTGTGTAACGAGCCGCTATGAGGACACAGAGGCATCCTGCATGAGTTATCCTGCTCATGCAGGATGCATGAGCAACGCTTTTCTCTCGCCTGTCCTTGCAACGTTAAATTGTTGTAAAGATGCACACTCTGATCAGACTCTTCCCTTTTGTTATTTTATTTAGCCTAGTATTCTGGACACTGTGTGATTTTTGCATGTTGGTTGTTGCTGGAGCCCCCTTGTGGAGGTTGATAATAGCGCAGCCTGCTGTAAAGACAGGAAGTAGCTAGACAGGAAGTTGCATTTATCCGTTGTTAGTTGAACATGTGGCAGTCAAGAGATGATGTCTCCACAATCTTGTTTCATTCTTCATTTTGATATTTATTCGATGCATTGTGTGTAAGTCAATTTGTTAGAAGTACACTGATGTTGAACATGGTGTATTTTTTGTGCTGATTGACTGTGAATGATGTTTATTCAATTATATATTATTGCATCTACACAGGTACGTCTAAGCAAACGTTCTCTGCTACTACTTATTCCATATTTACCTGTTAGCATGTTGGCTCATAGTTAGCCTAGCACAATTAGCATTTTTGCAGACCTCTTAATTCTTAACTACTTGTCACCATGGTTACCTCGTTAGCTTCCCTAGCCTTGGTTTGCAGTATGTACCTAGTCTAGCCTAGTGTTAGTGTAGCATAGCTTCCATTTTATGTTTGTATTTCTTGTATGATTACCTCCATGAAGTTGTTATATCGACACATCATTTTATTTGTTTGTCACAGTTTTACAATAAAAGAACTTCAAGTGATGTGTGATACAGAATCTGTTCTCCTGGAGTCGTGTGAGTTCATGTTTAAGCTGACTGGATGTCTAGGCGTAGGGAACATCCAGTGAGACCATTACACCAGGGCTGCAGTCTTCCACTCGCTGAACAAGCAACAGACTGTGTGTGTTTATGAACACACCCAAATCTTTAATTAGATCAGCTGTTTGCATAATGGGCAATCTAATTCTCCATGCAGAGAATTTCTGTCTAAAACAAAGACCGATGAGAGGCCAGCTCAGCTGCCGGCCTCTGAGTGACAGGAAGGCAACTATTGTGATCCTCCATGGTATTGCTGTCTCTCTGACTCTCTCCAGCGCCATTTCTTTCTCTCTGTGACGAACCCGCACACACACCTGTTTGCTCACTCACACACCTGCAGACAGTGATGGAGCATAAGTCAGCTTTGCTCCACGTTGTCTTGCCGTTGAGGATGTGAAAGCACATTCCCCAATTTGCTGCTCAGCACCTTTGTTCAAGCTCCACGACCCATCTTGAAGGCTGCCATGACATCATGACCAAAGTGGTCGCGTCCGCCATCTTACCCCGACCCCCACCTGCACACACACGCACACACACTTGCTTACTTGCCATTATTTCCTAAGCCTAGTCATTTGTTGGAACTGTATGTGTTGTAGATGTAGTTGCTTAATAGATGTCTGTTGATTTAAGTGATTATTGATTAATGATCATTATTGTTCTGGTTAATAAACACTATTGTAGGTTTAAAGAACAGCCTTGATTATTTGTGCATGCATATTATGGTTATAGCTGTTCTGTCGGGTCAGTGCTTAAATTTACACTTTCACTGTAAACTTGTAAATGGAAATGTCATTTTGACATTTTAAATGAACAGCTCTTCATTCATGTGAGGTTGTATACAGGTTTGGTTATTTTTTGGTTAATTATTAATTCCTAATAATAGTCCTTGATATTAAAGCCATTATTGGTATCAATTATCAATATTTATTTTCCAACCCTATAACCATCAATTCCTAGCACACAGGTTTTACTTAATCTAATGTTTTATTACTGGATAGGTTATGTTTTGTTGCAACCACATGGAGCAGGCATTCAGGTGACTTAATACTGTCCTCTAGAGAAAGTAAATTATTGTTGAGCCTGCATGGACCCCAGTTAGGCTCTGCTGGCGAGCCCTGCAATAAACAGCATTGAACAACACACCATTTATATTAAAAAAAACAACCACTCACGCTGCACAATAAATTACACAGAACAAACTCTGCCACCAACTCATCAACACCATTTTTATCTACACAAAACACAAGACAAACACCAAACACCAAGCAAATTAATAACCAAATATCAAAATCTCTATAGCGCTGCCTAGTCAACCTGCTCGACACATTTTCAGCACTAGTGCTCTGCTGCTTCATGCCACACACACAAACAAGTGCTCATATGAAAGCTGAAACTGTCCGGTGACACCAAGTGTGTTGCTCTCGATCTTTTAGTTTTTAGTGATTTTTTAGGTTTTAGTCCTTTAGTGTTCTTTTAGGCTTGTGTTGTGATCTGTTTGTTGTTTTTATATGTTGTCTTTAACTCGTTTTTATTGTCTTGTTATTCTTTTTACTGTGAGCTGCTTGGCCCTTCAATTTCGTTCAGGATTGATTAAGTTAATCTAATCTCATCTAAAACTCACTTAACCAGCAGCTGAGGAACAGCAAAAGTGACAAATCACTTGTTTACAGCTCTACCAAAAAATTATGTCTTATCTTTGCTGTTTTGTGATGACACATGTTTAAGAACAATAAGCACTGGTGTGAATTAGTCCAACATGGCTGCTTTGCTTTGAAATCACTGTAAATTCGTCACAGCGTTGAGTTTCAATGGGGAGGGTTTTGTAAAGACGAAGGCAGCAATTGCCTCACAATGCATTCCCTTGTAACTAGCCAGTGGTGTTGTTGTTTTGCACTTGGACACTGCACTTTGGTTCTACTGCCTCTGATAGAGGTGTCGGTAATTTGTCTAGGGAAAAAGCCACTGCTGAGTTACAACCAGAAGATGGCCCCACCATATGCACAACATGCATTTAAATGGCAGTTTTAATGGGTTTAAAGATCCATTTATGTACTAAAACGTATGAAATTTTACCATGCTTCACTTTATTTGCATTAAACTTGGTACAGGTAATGTTTAGATGTTTTAATATGTTCTTTTTTTTCTTTTTTCTTTTTTTTAATAGAACTGAAGCTACAACTTCATTATTTCAAAGGGATATTCATTCTAAAAGTGTATTTTTGTGTGCTTGAAAATGAAATATGCAAATATACATAAAAAGTATTCCCTTTATTATGACACCTAAATTATTAAAATATCAAGTGTATCTGCAATAGTTGCAGAGATATACTCTACTCATTACAGTCGTGTTATTTTCAAGTAAAGGCCTAAAAAACAGTAAAACAAAATCTTACATACAGATTTTTCGTTAAACAGCATGGAAGATTCAAGTTAATTTGATTTGTGGGGAGTATCGAAACATGTCTCATCCTGTTCATGGGTAATATGATGCTGTGAAAACTGCCTCAGGAAGCTTAGACTTTTGTATCTATTTTATGTTTACTGTTTGAGCATGCTTAAATGTTTAAGTTTCCAGTTGACTTCCAAAGTAAAGACATCTATCACACGTGCTCTTTTTTGTTTTTTGTTTTTTGGTTGCTTTTAGTCCAATTGTACCAAACTCATACTAAACTGTGATGTGTAAACTGAGGTGTGAACCAAACTGTGACTCATGTGCACCGTTACACCCCTAATATGTATGACCCAGAGTCTGACCCATTGCATAACCCTGGAAAAATTAACTTGGACTAACCTCAGTAGAGACTCCGCTTCATAGCTTCATTTTTGTAACCATAATATGGTATGACCATCATGTAGCTAACTACAAGTATTTCAGAGCTACCATAAACTATTTTGATTTACAGATAAAAATAACTAAGTTGTATTCTTAAACTGACTTCACCTACAAACATTGTTGTACTCAAAGAGGGGTTACAGGATGGAGCCCCAGGAATTACTGGGCAAATACAGTAAAATGGCCGTCCTGTTCATTGGGTATGGTGCAAGATAATATCTGTGCTAAGCATTACAGAGTGAAAACATAACACAAGTACTTACCTTGTATACTTTCTGTGTGACGCTGAGCGATGGGACGGCCGACGAGTCCTTCAAGAAAAGTCTCGTTGTTTGGGCTCTGAGTTCCTTTTTTTTTTTTGTAGTCATCGTCCAGTAAAAAAATTCTCTGAGCAAACTTGCATCATTTTGACTGTTTCTTGTGTGGTTTTGGGATCCATTTTCAGGGCAACTAGCTATAGTTTTTTCTGCTCCCGATTTCTGAATGGAATTGAGTAAATAATAGGATTTGACTCTCTTCTGCTTTTTGTTGCAACCCTGTGCAGCCACATATCTTATAACTCTATCTTTGTAAAATTTAAAAACAGAGTCACGGGGTCCTACAAACTGCTTCACCAGTCTGATGCATGAGAGCTTCTTCTTATTCTGCTCTTCTACTCTCCTCTGTAGCTGTTTACACATGCACCCTGCGGTTTACTTTAGATATGTATTTGAAAGTGCTAATCCGAGTTGATAAATAATATAACCTGGTCAGTAAACCAGTAAGAACAAGCACACAGGACCATTTATAGTTGTTGGAAAGCTTATCTGATGACTTGAGGTGGAGGCAGCCTAGCACTTTAGCACTTTTTTAATGTTTGAGCTAAGCTAATTAGCGGTGGGCGAGCTCTGCCTGTCTCGTCCTCATTGCTGCACGCACAACCGAAAGAATGGTATCTATCTTCTTGTCTAGAACTCAGGAGTGAAACAAATAACAAAATGTTTAAAAAAATGTTGACATATTCCTTTAACTGTATATCAAGATGAAACTGTCAACACAGACAACCCTCTGCTAACTGTTACATACTATGCTAAAAAAGGTACAGTGCTAGTACAGGGAGATCAAGAAAATCTCAACTCTTTGGAAGAACTCCTCCCCTCGTTAAAGGCAGAGGTCCAAAGAGACAGACTGAGCACCAGCAGCACAACAGGAGAGGAAACAATGTCAAAACAGAAAGAGGAAGATGCTGCAGCCGACAAGAGGTCGCTGCTGCACAAAAAATAATGAAAGAAAGAAAAACAATTCATTTCAGTGATCTCACAACAACTATTTGGGAATACTACAAACAATAATTATTTGAAATACCCACACCAGTGACTGCAGGTTGCAGATCTGTAAATGGGATAATTAATTATTCCAGATGGACGACGGGTGAAATATTAATTTGTATACGCAGACTCAGATAATCCCGTCCACGTATCTCTACTGCAATACTTTGGCCCCCTGCAGCACCACACCCCAACTGCAGTACTGCATCCTCCTGCAGCACCATGCCCCCCTGCAGCACTATGTCCTCCTGCAGCACCACGCCCCGACCGCAGTCCTACGTCCTCCTGCAGCATCACACCCCAACTGCAGCACTACGTCCTCCTGCAGCACCACGCCCCGACCGCTGTCCTATGTCCTCCTGCAGCTCCATGCCATCCTGCAGCGCTACATCCTCCTGCAGCACCACACCCCAACTGCAGTACTGCATCCTCCTGCAGCACCATGCCCCCCTGCAGCACTATGTCCTCCTGCAGCACCACGCCCCGACCGCAGTCCTACGTCCTCCTGCAGCATCACACCCCAACTGCAGCACTACGTCCTCCTGCAGCACCACGCCCCGACCGCTGTCCTATGTCCTCCTGCAGCACCATGCCCCGACTGCAGTCCTACGTCCTCCTGCAGCTCCATGCCATCCTGCAGCGCTACATCCTCCTGCAGCACCACACCCTCCTGCAGCAATACATCACCATCCCATGTTCAAATCTCCTAACACAGCCAGCCACAGAGGGCCCCTCCACCAATAAAAAACAGATGACTTGTGCGGTTGTGGTGAAAAAAACCCATCACTCTCCAATCAACTACAGCAATGTGCGAACCAGGAACAATCAAAGATACTTCAGACTCTGTAAAAGACTGCTGCAAACTACAGAGGTACAGAGACAGCTCAAAGAGAAAACACACACAAACACACACACACACACAATTAATGTTTCATATTGGTGATTATTCTTTTTTTCAAAAATAAAATCTTTCATGATAAGCTTTTGGAATATTCAGGATTTGTTCTATAGTACCTTTGATCTTCAGACCACAGACCCTGATTTCTTAAATAATGAAAGAAATGAGTGATAATTTGATTCTGTTAAAAACATGCTGTCTGATACAGTTACTCAGTGTCCCTCAGTCTATCATGAAATCACAGTGTCTTCAGTTAAGCTGAGCACAATGAACCGTGGTGAGAGTCAGAGGAAATAATCATCTGGTTCAAAACTAATCTGTGTAATCACATCACAACCGTTAAGGCAAAAACTACATTCGGCTTAAAATAAAAACAGCCATCTGTGAAGAAGATTTATGTTAATGTGCAACATACAGTCCTCCATCAGAGTCACCATACCGTGAGGAAGATTTCTATAACTTACGGCAGACAGAGATATTTTACTTGCAAGCTCAAGGCAAAATACTTCTGTGTGCATGGACAAGTTCAGAGCCTGACTGTACAGACCACACAGGAGCCACTCCTGACCCCTGCAGTCACTGTCATGAGGAACAACCCTGACGGAAAATTAACAAAACGGAAAAGAGGTGCATCTCTGCAGAGTCTCAGGCCTATAAATATATCAAATGGGAGTTTTAAAAGAGACAGTGTGGAATGTTTCACCTACTGTTCAGCTGTTGGGACAAGCGTAATGCACTATGCCATCTCAGACACTGACCCCATCTCATTCAGTGCTTTCATTGTGTGAGCACAAATCCCCCTTTCAGATCATAGCACCTCTCCAGGGAACTATCACTGTATTGTGGTGGAGAGGTTTGTGTGCCCCTATGAACCTGGGAGCTGTGTTGAGACCTGTGCTCCTACTAGGGTCTCCCAAGGCAAACTGGCCTCAGGTGAGGGGCCAGACTAAGAATACTTCCAGAATACCTCATGAAGTAATGAGGTGTGGTTAAAGTGACCTTGCCTTAAGGAAGCCCGTGGCCCTCATTTGGAGGAGGGCCCGATGAGGGCCAGAAGGAGGGATAGTTGAGGTGCACCCAGGGTTTTGTCACGAAGCCCAGCTGGGCACAGCCTGAAGAAGCTACATGACCACTTCTCCATTCCGCGGGCCCACCACCTATGGCAAGAGCCGCTGGAGTCGGGTGTGCTGAAAGTTAGCAGTGAAGGTGGAGGTTGTTGACGTAGTGGACCCGGGCAGCAAAGGCTAGCTTTGGGGGCATGGAAGGTCACCTCACTGGAGGAGAAGATGCCAGAGATTGTGCAGGAGATGGAGTGCTACTGGTTAGATCCGGTGAGGCTCAATCCACGCACAGTGTCAGCTCTGGAACCAAACTCCTGGATAGGAGTTGGACTCTAATCTTCTCCGGAGTTGCCCAAGGTGTGAGGCACTGGGTGGGTGTGGAAATACTCACAAGCCCCTAGTAAACTACAACAAAGCACCGCTTTGTTAGAGTTCACCCTAGTGGACGAGAGGGTCGCCTCCCTACGCCTTAGGGTTACGTTAACTCTGACTGCTGTCTGTGCTTATGCACCAAACAGCAGTTCAGAGTACTCTGCCTTCTTGGAGCCCCTGAATGGTGTTCTGCATGGGGCTCGTGTGGGGGACTCCATTATCCCCATGGGAGACTTGAACGTGCATGTGGGCAGTGATGGAGACACTTGGAGGGGTGTGACTGGGAGGAACGGCCTCCTCAGTCTGAACCTTAGTGGTGTTTTGTTGCTGGACTTATGTTCGAGCATACCAATGCTCAGAGGTGTATCTGCTACCGGAGTACCCTAAGCCAAAGGTCGTTAACTGATTTTGAGGCCCTAAGTCTTGGACACTGGGAAGAAAAGAGGGGTAGAGCTGTCAGCTAATTACCATCTGTGTCTTATGCTCACATCCTTATTTGAATGAATGAATAAATGAACTTTATTGTCATTATACATGCAGTACAATGAAATTTTGTGAGGTCTCTCAGGTGGTTTAAAAAGTATAAAGTTAAAACAGATATAGAAAACAGAGTAGAATAAAAGGATTATATTTACATATCCAATTAGTTAATTTTTGTTTTGCGTCATGCCATTTCTGGCCCATTCCACATGGGATTACAAGACACCATCATTACAAAACATAATAATAAGCTTCCGGTTACATTTACAGAAAAAATGGAGGAAAGGGGGTTACCATATTGTGTGTAACATCCATTACGTTCTACGCATTTGAGATAACACATTTCTAATACACTGGTAAGATACTGCTAGTAATTATCCTGATAAAACGCCTGTTTCCTCTGCTCCTTCTCCAGGTGACTGGCTACTTTAAATGTTTCATATATGAACAACCAGCTCGATCTATCTGCATCATCCATGCTTACAAAATCAATATTTGTTTTGATTTTACTAAACAAAGTATCACATAGTTCCCCATAAAAAGGACAATAAAAAGCAAAATGAAATTCATTTTATACATTATTTAAACAACAAAAGGAACAAATCCGTTTTTCTTCTATAAAACCAGTATATCACCCAGTTTCAACATCAAGCGGCAAAAGACCAGATCTCAACTGGGCACACAGAGATCTTTGCTTTTTGATAAATTATATTCAACATAATTCTTAGTACTGTATTCCTACTTTATCATCCTGAATGTAAACAGTTTTGGTTCAGTCCATATATCATTAGCCCACTGCTCTTTAACCTGATCAAACACTGATTCTCTAAACAAATGAAGATTGATCTTTTCGTTGTTCAGAAATGCCTCCTCACCAAACCCATCATTATAAAACAGCGTACACACGTCTTTTGACCAGGAGACAAGAATTTGTTTATCCCATATGAATTTGTTTCCTGTCAGCCCACTTTCTGCCACACAAGTAACTGATTCCATTACTGAGCTTTACTTACCTTCCAATGAGCTTTACAGGGTTCCCAACCCATGTCCCCAACATAGGTAGCTTTGGTGCATATTTGTGCGCTCCCCAAAAATATCTAATAAATAGCACTGTTTTGCACTGATTCACACACAGAAATGTTTCTAAGACCTCGGACCCCAGCACAGTAATCAAGCATAGGACATACACAGGCTTGAAAGAGTTTGGAATATGTTTGAAAACCCATATCCTTCATGTTTTTACTTTTACCAATTGTAAGCCCTCTTCCTGGTTCAAACTCAGCAGACTAGAGAGACTACTCAGCAACTTCTCTCAGGTTCACGGTGTTTATTTATTTTTGTCACATCAGCTGTTAGAAACATAAATGTGACCAAATGGCAAAACACACAGCTCCTGCCCCGTAGTGGAAGTCATCAGCAAGCAAAAGTACTAATTACTTTCACAATGTAAACGTAAAGTTTTGTTGGAAAAGAAAAGACAATTACATGTCTAATAATGAAACCCATTTACACACAAATCTGCACTATGTTTCTCTATTTCACATAATATAAACTGCCATGAAACTTACTTTTTTAGTTACATGGAAAATTATAACAGCTCTATGCAAGGCTCTTACAGTGCTCATTAAACTAACAACATAATGTTGGGATTTGCAACTTAATATTTTGGCTATCACAATTAATTAATGACTATCATGGATTATTACTAATTATATTAAGTAATAAGATCTAATTTACATTAAATCGCCTCAGGAGCACCACCCTTAAAAAAGACAGCCACTTCGTTGAATCAGTCTCATAAAAATACTTAACTGTCAATTTGGAATTTGATCAATAATTAACTTAATAACT
>JAPQLA010033452.1:0-12071 GCA_029822935.1 Naso vlamingii | reverse complement strand
TGGTGGATGGGCTGTTATGTAGGGTGACTGACTCTACTCAGGTAGTCATCCCTGCTGCTCTGGTCCCCGAAGTCCTGCGCCACCTGCATGGGACAGCTCACCTGGCGTTTGACCGCGTGTTGGCACGCGCGAGAAGTGTGTGCTATTGGCCCTATGTGTAAGGGGACATCAAGGCATGGTGTGAGCAATGCTATGCCTGCCAGAGGAAATCCCCTGTGCCCCAACGCCAGGCTCCGATGAAGACATCACAGGTGAATAGGCCCTTGTAACGCGTCGCTGCTGACATACTGGAGTTGCCAGTCACATCTAGATGGAGCCAGTATGTTTTGGTAGTTGAGGACTATTTCACTAAGTTTGTTAATCTGTACGCCATTCCTGACCAGAAAGCCACTACCCCTGCAGACTGTCTGTTCAAGTATTACATTCTGGAGCATGCCGTGATGACACTGCATATGGACATGGGGAGGCAGTTCAAGTCAGATGTTTTGAGACGTTTGTGCGAGCTGTTGGGGGTTAAGAAAACACGCACCACACCGTACAATCCGAAATCTGACGGTATGGTTGAGCATTTTGATAGGATGCTCACTGATCAGTTGGCGAAAACTCTCCTGTCCTGTGAGGGGGAGTGGGACTCTTTTCTGTTGCAGGTCGCATTTGCTTATAATACTAGTGTACATGCCAGCACGGGGTTCACACCTTTCTTTCTCACACATGGCAGGGAGGCCCGGACTCCTGTGGATGTGGTGCTGGGTCCTCAGTCGCGGGACGGAGTGTCACTCTCTGGAGGACTTTGCTGCTTCCCTTCGGAAGTCCTTGGATGTGGCATTCAGTCGCACAAGTGACAATAACCGTGTGGCAAGTGAGAGACAAAAGACCTGCTATGATGCCAGACTGAGACATGCCCCTTATGTGGTCGGGGATCTTGTGTGGCTGAAGGACCCCACAGAGAGTCGCCGTAAACTGGCTCCCCACTGGAAGGGGCTGTACTTGGTGCATCGTCGGATGGACATGGAAGACGAGGTGGGGGTGACATATCAGCTTAGTAGCCCATTTGGAGATGAGCCCCCTCTCCAAACCATTCATTATGACAGGCTGCGGCCCTACAACCCTCCGGTGGTCTATCCTTTGGGGGGCCCAGCGAGGAGCCCGTTCCGCCTTTCTTTACCCGCTGCATTGCACGAGGATGCTACCAGCCAGAATAGCCCCGCAGGCTCGCCCCTTTCTCACATGGATGTGGACAGTGTCCCTGAATCGGACGCTGGTTCCCCGGCACAGTCACTTTCCCCACCTAGGGCCTCCCGTGTGGGTAGGACAGTGCGTCCCCTGTTGCGCTTTAGGGACTATGTGATGGACTGATTGTGTTATGGGTACATGCTCAGTGTTTATGAATTGTCGCAGTGTTTTGTCACCTTTGTTTTATTGTTGTCTGTTGCTCAGGGTACCTCTGGTATACACACAAGAAAAAAAAAAACCCCAAAAAACCAAAAACCTCACACTGAAAAATAGAGTCTTCATGGTAATGCGAAGCCCCTGTACCTTTCTGTTGTCACTTATGTTCCCATGCATACAGGTATTTTGGTATGTACTTTTGAGTTGTTTATTTTTTTGTTGTGTGTTTCCTTTGCGTTATTGTGAAATGGGGACATTTCTTTTTGTAGGGGGGGGACGTATGTAGCACTGTGACTCTGTGATCGATTGTTTATGGCTAGAGGGAGCACAGGCTGGTGGCGTGTGTGTGTGCGACTGTTGGGAGTGAGTGCGCCTGGGAAAAAGTGTTGTTGGGAGTTGCAAAATAAACGGAGGTGTCCGTACTGGCGCTCCAAAGAGTGATACGGTTTCCTGTCTTAACGTCTCTATAAAAGCATATCATCGCCCCGTACAACTTGGACGCTACACTACTAACAAGCTAGCTTAATTTGTTGTGTGTGCATACCACAGAGCAGTAACATTAGCTAACTTACAACAAAACTCACCAAAGAATTATGTTATAAACACAGACACGACATTGTTAAGTTTTACAATGTTTCTGGAACTTTCACAGCTGATACAGCTGAGTTAGTCAAAGGTGATTACAGCCGGAAGTTACTGTTGTATAATGAACAATATATCAGCCTAATTTTTTAAATCCGTGGGAAAATACACTACTAATTGATTAGTGGCTTGGTTGGGGATTCACATTTCGTTGTTTATTTATTTGCCTCAGCGCCTAAAATTAACATTATTTAATCTTCCAGCCACACTGGCAGGCAGTTTCATGAGGTGGTCCTTTATAAAAGAATAGAGGAGACAGTCTCCATTACACGTGTGGTAAAATATTCCATGTTTACAGCGCGCACTGTCAGGTGTTATTGCAAATTAGAGTTGAGTGAGAGAGGTTTGAGAGAGAGATTAGTTTTTTCCAAAAAGTGTCTTGTTATGTAATTTTATGCATGCAGCATACGTTTTTCAGTCATTTAAAAACTACCAATCCTCGGATGTAATTATTGCCCATTATGGAAAAGGGAGGGTCGTTATGAGTAACTGTATCAACTTTTACCAAGCTGGTTTTTGTCTGAAAGTACATTGTGTGTTTTATATTTATATTACAACAGTATTTTCAACTGTTCAACTACCACAAGAGAGAGAGTGCCAGTGTGACATCATGAAGGAGGTCACCGGAGAGGGTGGATGTAAGACAGACCGCTTTGTTGGAAAAAGGACTGTGGTCACACAACTGTCTAAAAGGACATCAAGCACCAGAAAGAATACCGGTAACATTATGCCCACAATGTACGTAATAATTATAGAAATATGTTTAGCTTTATATTCGTAAATGTCTCTGATGTTAACAGATTCTATGTATGCAAAGTGTAATTGGTTAAAAAAAAACAAAGCAAAACACTCCTGAGGTTGACACCTGTGAAAAACAGGATGCATGTTAGCCTGTGGCCTGAAAAATTAAAAATAGATAAATAAAAAATTAAATTAAATTAAATTCAGGTCACTTTCTGCCATAGCTAACGGACTTTTTCTCTCATAAATAAATATATCCTTGCTGATATCCTGTTAGTGCTTTCATGAATATTTCAAACTCCACTGTGGATAAGTAAGATTACTGAGCCCTTTTAATCTTCTGCCGTCATGATAAATTATATTACGTGTGTTCCAGTGACGAAAATATGAGTTAGTTAGTCAATCCAAGCTTCAAATAAATCTATGCTTTCTGAGAGAGGCCATGACATTGCTAACAAGCCCCACTTATCATACCTTTCACTAATGAGTCCCCAATACACTGAGCTGTGATTCTTCTTCTGCAAATGCCTAACAGGGGTCTTATTTGTATGATCAGTCCGGATCCTCTGCTTTGCTTTTCCATGGCTGGGCTTTAATTAGGCAAGACTCAATGACAAATCACAAGAGAGGAGGAGGACGTCTTTGAAATAAACAACAAGTGGGGGAGAAAGGTTGATCATAATTACATACACCTCAGCAGCGGATAGGGTGCTTTCAACAGACAGATCATGCAAATCTGTAAGATGGACACAGCTGTGCACACACACTTATGAGTGTCAGTTGTTTGGAGGAAAACATACAAGCAGGTACTCAAACTCAAACCAAGCCTCTTTACTGCTACAACGTTTATTTTTTTAAGCACCTCTACTGTGCAATGCTACATAAACATGGAGAGAAGAGCAATAAAGAGATAGTAAAAGGTTAAGTGATGCATTTTCCCCCATGGTCTTGTTTTGAGGGGCTTCCTCTTGCTTTTAAAATGTAAATCTATCAGTCAGCTCCCTCATCCTAGCATGCAGCAAACCCCAAACTCTTGTCTTTAATATAAGCAGTCAGCAGATAGACAGCCTACCATTCCTACCATTCTTTCGGCTGTGTGTGCAGTAACAAGGGAGATAGGTGCAGAGCTCGTCCACCACTAATTAGCTTAGCTCAAATACTGATGGTCAATGGGTAGCATTAGCCTGTCTCCACTGCAGTCATCAGATAAACTTTCCAACAACTCTAAACAGTCCTATGTGCTTGTTGCGACTTGTTTATTTGCCATGTTATGTTATGTTTATTACTTTTATACTCAGATGAGCAATTAATGTAATTTTAGAATCAAACGCATACTGATAGTATAGATGGCGATATTCTCAGTTTAGGTGATGTTAATGAACAATATATCAGCCTAATTTCTTAAATCTGTGGGAAAATACAAGCATAATCGATTAGTTGCTTGGTCGGGGTTTCACATTTATTTGTTTATTTATTGTTTCAGTGCCTAAGATTAACATTATCTAATCGTCCAATCACATCGGCAGGCAGTTTCATTCATCCTCGTTCTCTCTTACAAAGTCAGCCATGATCAGTATAAGCAACCATTCTTCTACTCGTAAAAAGGCATTTTGTTTTGCTGACCTACTTACTGGCACCTCCACGTGCGCCTAGCTGTTTACTTTTAGTATGTATTTAATTCTAAAATGACATAAAGTGCTAATGTGAGTATAGAAATGTATAACATAACATAACATAATCTGGAAACTCAACAAGGCACAACAAGCACACAGGACCATTTAGAGTAGTTGGAAGGTTTATCTGATGACTGTAGCAGAGGCAGGCTAACTCCACCCACTGACCACTAGTATTTAACCTAAGATAATAAGTGGTGGACGAGCTCTGCCCGAATCTTCCTTGTTACTGCATGCACATTCAAAAGAATGGTAAATATCTTTTTATCTGGAACTCAGGAGGGAGGCAAGTAACCAAAAAAAAAAAAAAAATGTTGGTGTATCCCTTTTCCAACATGTAAGTATGAAGTATGATGAAAAAGTTCCTAACTTCACTAATAAAAAGAAAAAACTTACTTGATTTAAATCTAGCCACCATCCTGTTCAAGTTTTTATTTTAATTTCACTCATCAGCAACTCATCTGCTATTAATAAGTGTTAATTATATGACCCAACAGACACAACTGCAGTCTATTTGCCATCCACCCCAAAATGAATAGACTAAGTATAATTACGGTCCTTTTTTATCTTGACCTTTCCCGTCCATTCATGCTACTTAAAAACGTGTACCGAGTCAGAGACCCCATATTTCCTGTCAAAAGTGTCCAACTTTTGATGTTATGGCTGCTGCTGTCACTGTGGTTCAGGAGAGGAGGAGACTGCAGAGAAGACAGAAGAAGTCACAGAGAGAAACAATGCTGATGTTTCAAATGGTTGGTTCAATTTTTGAAAAAGGTTTTCAAGTAATAACCTATCGCCTGACTGTTTTTCTCAACTGAATATCGCATGCCATCTGGTTTGGTGACAACTTTGGACAAGATGACATGATGAATGCAAAAATTGCTTATTGCTTTTACAAATACGGGGTCAAGCACACATGCAGATTATAAATGAACATGTTATAAAACAGTCTAAGAAGAAAAATTGTTTTTTTAAACAACAAATGACATGGTTTAGGCAGAATTACAGCTGTATTAAATAACAGCCTAATAATTAGGCTGTAGGCTACTGAAAATTAAAAAAAAAAAATTAAAAACACGACAGAAGTTACTGTCTGTAGCCTAACTTCAACAAAATCCAACCAGTGAAAAACGAGACACTATAGCCTGTAAGACATAAAAAGTACAAACTAAGTAGGCTATCAAATGAATTAAAATTCTTAAAACAAATATCTATAGGTGGGCCTATCCATAATTATAGTAATTATGGCCTCTTAAGTTTGATTTGGCTTCCTCAATGGGCATTGCACAAAAAATTAAAAGGCAACATGTGAATCACACATCACTAATAGCCAATGTCAGTAATAATAAGTGCAAACTCAAAATGGTTATTTCACCTCTTCCTCACATCAAAACAAATAACTGTGCGATAATAAAAGAAAAAAACAGGAGGAAAAACTGCACTGTCATCAAACACAATTAGGCTATTACAATCGTTACAGCACAAAACATCTGATCCAATATGGCAATTTCAGGCGCTTCCTACAAAATACAAGCACGTTATAAACTTGAACAGCTGCTGCATCAACATAGTCTTAGTAAAAAATAGAATATAAAACTATATCGGTAACACTAGCCTAGGCCTAGGCCACTCACTGGGCACCAGCCAGTAAAATCTGCATAATGTGGGGCGCCCAGTGGCTCAGTCGGTAGAGCAGGCACCCCATATACAGAGGCTATGTCCTCGCTGCAGCGGACCCAGGTTCGATTCCACCTGTGGCCCTTTACTGCATGTCATTCCCCCTCTCTCTCCCCTGTTTCCTGTCCACTCTTCAGCTGTCTTGTCCTCAAATAAAGGCACAAAAAGCCCCAAAAATATCTTAAAAAAAAAATTTAAAAAAAAATCTGCATAATGTGTGCTGGTTTATTCATCATCTTTTTCGTCTTTTTTCTTCAAATTTCTGGCCAAGAAAACCAGCCTGTTCACTTTTTCAGGTTTCAGAAAAGCTCTCAGTGAAGGGACTATGTTTCCAGCCATACTAAACACATGCTTGGAGGCTGGGTGGACATGTACTTATTTGCGATCTTGGACAGGAGAGGGAACCAAACCTGGTTGTCTTGCCATCAGGCAAGCGGGTCGCAGTGTCGATCCAGGGCGTCATCCTGCAAATACCTCCTAAGTTTCGTGTCTGCACGGCTTCGAATGAGGATTGGCGTGGCAGATTGTGCTCTCCTCCTTCCCAGCAGGTCTGCCAAGTTGATCTTTTTTTTGGGAGGAGGTGGTGCTGGAACTGAGGCACTGACTGCCGTGTCTCCATCAGACGGGCCGGCACAATCTCTGTTGCTGCCATGGCACTGCTCTCCAGACACTGCCAACTTCTCTTCCAGTAGCGCATCTCTGATCTCATTCCTGGGGTAGCTCTCTCTGTATCGTGGGTTAACCAAGGATGCCTTTGCCAACAGTTTCTGTGTGCTTTGTATTTTTCCTCCAAGACACGGGCCATTTTCATTTTCAAGCTGCTCGTCAAATCTGTGTCCTCTTGACTTGGGAGCAGATTATCCTCAGCAAGCACAGCGGATGATGTAATGCTCTTCTCTGCAGACAGCGCATCTGTGAAATCCTTGACATTCTTCAGCACGGTGTTGACTGACTCAAGGACCCCAGTGTCCTGCCAAGTCGAAATCAGAGGTTTACTTTGCTTGTCATCCATCAACACCGCCCGAATGGCTGAAAATGCACGAAAACGTGCTCAACCATCTTCTGCTTAGTTCCCCACTTGGTAGGACAATCCTGTGTATAAATTAAAAACACAACTCCATTAGTCTCAAGACATAAGTTAAGTAGCCAGCTGTTTAATCATTAAAAATGAGCAGATATCTCAGATTATTGATTGACCTGTGACTGTCAGTTATTATGCCTCGTTATTTAGGCCCTACAGAATGCAGCAATAGGCTATTTCGTTCAGTAATTGCTTTGAAAAAATTAAAATATTATGACAAATGGCAAACATAGGACTAAATGCCAGTTGTTCTATTTTTATTTTCAATACTCATATTTCCAGTTTGAGAGAGGCTGCCGCTATATAGGCTATTGGCTATTATTGCTGCTTTTTTCTGTTGTTGTTTGTGTTATTTGTGATATTTTAATTTGATATTTTGTGACTAGGCCCCTTACCAGTATGTAGGCTAGTTGTTGTTATGGCGTCTGTGACCTGCAACATTTTTATATTGTATATTATATGAGCGGGGACCCCACTCATACAAGAATGCAAAGAGAGAGCAAGATAGAGAGAGAGAGAGAGAGAGAGAGAGAGAGAATCAAAGTTTAGCACAACTTACCCGACATAAACTCTGGTTGGGCAGTTTGAGACACACAATAAAAACTTGGAGTCACAGCCAATAGTATAAGGAAAATCAATAACCACAGACAAACTTAACCCAGAGGAAAGCGACGACACCTCTGTGAGTAATATTATCTTTTAAAATTTGATTAACCGATATAAAAAGGTAGTCCTCTAAAACAAAACTCAAAAGAATACAAAACACAAGTTAAAATATAACAAAGCAATAAAAGCAAGTTGTTAGTCAGTCAGGCTGAGGTCAAATAAAACCAAGTACCAAAAACCAAGACGGATAAAGTCAATTAAAACTTAAACGAGTGATCAGCAGGTGATTAAGCCTAGGCAAAGCAGCAGTGGCATCTGCTGTGCAGAGACACAAACATGGGATTAAATGCTGAACAGACACTTGTTGTAAATATATACATACAAACAGACACTATACTGTGTATGAATCATACTAAAAGGCAAAGGACAGTGGCTGTATGCACAGCTCAAAGCGAGCGCTGGTGCGAGCGAACAGCGGTCTAACAAACACCAGGCGGAAGAGAAACAGGCAGACAGAGGAACGCCGTACCAGGCACGACATCTGAAACACAGTTACTGAATGTTAGTGGGACGCATCAACAAGGAACAAGCAGTATAGCCCACAAACAGTACAACAACTTGAACATTTGTCGTCACATACCATGAACAGAAAACCAGCAATTAATCAACGTGAGTGGCAACACCGGGCAGCTTGGAGCTTACAGCTTGCAGCGTGCAGTAGTGGAAGGAGGAAAAGAGAGAGAGCAGGCCGCACCAACCGGGCATTTATTTCCAGTGGCCAATTACAGAAATTCACCTTACCTGGCTGGAGTGGCACTGCCAGAGGCAGAATAACCCTGCTGGTTACACTTGCCAGCTTCTTCTCATCAAGCGACCAGTCCTCAAAGGCAGACCTGAGAGCTGTAGCAAGGATGTCAGCTGTGTGGCTCTCTGGCAGGAACACGGTGTCTACTTAGACTGGAGTCCTCAGTCGGTCGTCAGATAATGTATTGTCAGGCTCATATGGAGCATCATATTAATAATAAACTTTATTCATGTAGCACAATTCATGCATACAATACAACACAAAGTGCTTCACATAAAAGCAGATAGACAAGAAACCGAAAACAATAAGAACAAGAAAACTAAAAAGCAAGATAAAGAGCAATATAAAACAGGCATCAGCCATAAACACTTCAAAAGAAAGCAATGTAGGAGAATAAAATAGAATAGGGTTAAAACAGCATTCATGAGGTCATTGCGAATAAAGCCGTACCAACGGATCGCATTTTTGGTTTGGGACAGATGGTGCTGCTTTGATGACAGGTAAGAACTAAATAAGTTTGCTTGTAAGTCTCGCTAGTATATTTCTCTAAATAAATACTGATTACTGTAATATCTATCTTTAAGGACACCTGAACGGCAACACCAAACTGCTGACATACTCCTGGCCACAGCTAGTGTCCATGCACTATGCTGCACACTGCCTTGCTCTTGCGTGCAACAATGCTGCAGACGATGTGCCCTTCATTAAAACATTCCAAGGGTACCTTCAAGACCTGCACATTTATGATACAGTGCTAGTCGCACAGCTGTGCTGAAAGCAGCTTCCTCTGTCCTAGAAGTGAACAACCTGAAAGTAACTGTAAGAAATCAAATCATTTCTCAACATCTCTTTAGTCATAATCTTCCATTTCCACTTTCTTAGATTATCTCCTAATGTGTCCTTTGTGCATTTGGAGGTGAAGGACACAAGTTGGCTGCCCCAAGACACAGCCGTTTCAACCCTTCAGAGGAATATGGCTGCTGTACTGGCAGCTCTTGCCAAGGAGACAGAGAAGAAGGACCCTGGAGCAAAGGGGCCTTTATACATACTGTGCCATGTACAGATTTGTGGTTGCCATCCACCTCTAGGCAGACATCCTGTCCCACCTGACACAACTTTTAAAGCTTTTTCAAAAGGAATGTGTCATTTTTTTAGCTATCAAGAAACAAGTAAGTTGACTTTGAATGACTAGATAAACACCAATTTGTCTATGTAAAATTAACCTGTTCCATTAATATTTTAGGTGTCTGTAACAACTGAGTCCCTTTGACAAATCAAGGAGGCAAGGGATGAGCTGCCACCAGGGTCATTCCTCAGTGAGTTAGAGGACTCAGTGAAAAGTCTAAACATACAGGCAGAGGAGGAGAGGAGACACCACAAGGTAGTTATTGACCGAGCCTCTTGTTGGGCCCATTTTTGCACTCAGGCATTGAATATTCAGTGTTCAAAGTTACAAGTTTCAAAAACAGGCTGTGAGAAAATGAGCTGTTATATGCTTTGAGGTTGTAATTATTTTTTACTGTTAAATGCCTTGAGCATAATAAAGTATTATACAATTATTATTATTATTTATCAACTAGGGAGGGAGCCATACTTGGACCATCTGATTGAGCACCTGGGGAGGAGATTCCCAGAGATGAGCATCTTAAGAAGATGACTGTGTAGAGAATTTAAAACTGCTTGCCGGAAAATTTCCTACCGTGAATAAGAGGGCATTACTTGAGGAATGGACCAGTTTCAAGGTCTTTATTGCCCAGGGCATTTTCAAGGCAAGCAGCAAAAGGGGAAACGTTAAATGAAATTCTAGAAAATTATTTACTTGATAAAAATCTTCACTCTTACTGAAAAATCTTACTCTTTAAAATATTTGCTAAATCCTACTAGGAGAAGTCACAGTTGGAGGTGATGCAGGAGCTGGCTTCTGACTTTTATGAACTGAAGCTCCTCTATCCAAATCTGGCTCAGCTCTCTGCCATTGCATAGACAATTCCAGTGTCAAGTGTGAACTGCGAAAGACTTCTTGGCCATGAACAAGGTAAACCATACGCTGTTTTGTTTTCACCTCTTAGCAGTTTATGTCCATTTTCCCAAGTTGCATTTGTGTTGGCTAATGCTAATATGTGATTATTCTTCAAAAGATCAAGACAGACCTCAGAAACAGGCTGCAGGGAAAAAGTCTGACAATCTGCATGCGGATCAAAATAAATGGACCTCCCGTGGCTAAAATGGACTACAAAAAGCTTTGGAAGTTTTCTTTGAGTGACCCAGGGGGGTGGTGTGTAGTAATCCAACATGCAGTCTGTACCAAAAAAGTAGGTAAGTTATGACCTCTCCTTCATGGGCACTTAACTGAAGACAGACTGGATAGGTTAATGCAACATGGGAGCAATACTCCTTTGCTTGCTTTCAGCTGTCTAGTGAGTTTTTGACTCCAGAGTGCTCATGACTGACAGTGCTCCTGACACATTTTTTCCCTTGGCCTTAAAGTGATTTGTTTGGATCTCACTGACCCTGCTTGCCTCTGACTCACCTGCTTTGTCATAACCCCGGTAAACGCCTCAGCCTTCTGTCCCTGACTGCAAGTTTTGCCTCTGTACCTCTTGGCTTCTGTTCGCCTGTTCCTGTGTCTGATTGACATGTCTCTGCTTTTGATAGAGTGCTAACATTTTATTATTCATTATAATTTATTTTATTGTAGAATGTTTCCAGCATTACAAGGCTTGTTTCAGAGATTCAGTAGTCATCAGGACTTCGGTTAAGTTTTTCAGTGCAAAAACTTGATATTATTTGTTCAAATTGTATTTATTTTGTGGTTGTTAAAGACAGCGTTCCAAGACTACGGTTTTGTAAGACTCTGCTCTAGCTGATGTTAAATATGTTCAATAAATCATGTCTTATAACAACATGATTATATAGTCTAATTTTCAAATCTCCACTTAACTTTTAGCATTGCCTAGGGCCCCAAGGAATCACTATGGAATCACACCTCTTGTAAATTCTCAATTCCACTACTCCATTCATGAATCTGTTATCTACAGGGCCCTGCCATCAGTCTGTTGCTGACCCGTGCCGGGCTCCTGTCAAAAAAAGACCCTTGGCTGCCAGTGGCCCGCCGGTGGGCCAACGGCCCCCCTTAAAAGATAGTTGCTACCATGCCTAATTACTTTCTGGATAAAACCCTGAATAGCCCATGATCAATTTAGTTCACAAACTCATGAGCTAAAGCTATTTGCTCACAAGCTAACGGCTAATTTAGCTATGGTTGACTAAAGTTTTAGAGGATGATTCCTCGGAATGTTTTGCTGCTTTTGGTAAAGCTTTTGCTTCTAGGCACAGAAGGAGGCTGTTGGGATCCACAGATGAAGACGTTCATTTTGGGTATTTCAACAGGACTGTTTTGAATAAACATGTTTCTCATCTGCCACAAAGGAAGCTATGGACTGAGCTCATCCCCCAC
>JAPQLA010033335.1:0-12077 GCA_029822935.1 Naso vlamingii | reverse complement strand
TGAAGAGTTTGTGCGAGGAGACGTTCTCCATCCTCGCCTGCTCTTTAGGGTCTCAGTTCAGGCAGCCTGAAAACAGATGCAGACCAAATGATTTGAAAATGAACTTTAACACAAGGGGTTTTTCTGCAAGATACTTTGTGCACCACAGGTCCATCCCCAAAATCAAACTGCATGGCCGGAGCCTGCTTTCACAGTTAGCCAGACAAAACTAGATTTACTAAGTCAATTTAATTTATAGAGCCTAGCTTACAATTTTGGCAAACTCAACACTTTTCTTTAACCCTCAAGATGATGAAAACATGTAATTGACGTGGAATATACTTAAAACCAGACAGAGTAAAAAAAAAAAGTAGTAAGTTGACTACTGAAACAAAACTACATTACTGAGGAAAATGAAGGTAAAAAAATCAATGTTAAAATTGTTTAAAAGTTTGACAACACAGTGAGGACACAAGAACATCGCTGACAGTCACAGTGTTCATTGTTAATCACATGTGAACAAAACTGCAACATAATGACGGACCAACAGCTGCTGAGCCATCAGCTTATTTTTGCAGTAATTCTCCATTTGCTTCATCTGTTACTCAGTCCAAGAAACATGAAGCAGAACACATGAAGAGTTTTAAAGCAAGATGTTCTAATTAATCCCATTATCAATTCTGAAATGAGTTGACCTCATTTCAGTTATTTTCAGTTTTGTTTTGTTTTTTTGTGAACATGTTTCATATTTTACCAAAAAAATATTTTTGGCCAGTTACTTCTTACAGCAGGATCATGGATTACACATTAAAACATCCTCACTCCTAAAATATTTACAGGGTACAACTGCTTTTTTCAGAAGTATCTTATAACTTCATAAAAAGTCACTTTCTATTAACAGGCCAGTTTTAGATTGAAACCTCAACTCACTCCTCAGATTTTCCCTTCTCATTGGACTTCCGCTGTTTTTGTTTTGTTGTAGGATCTCCAAATATTTCCTAAGCCTTTGTTTGACGCAAAGATAAGCAGAAACAAGCATCTGTGGTTCTTTTCTGACTCAGAAATACGACAGAAAGACAGAATGATTATTGACCATACTGGTGCATTTTTGCATTTAAGTTCAATCAAATTAGAAAGAGCCAGCGTTAGAAAACCTAGCACAATAATTTTATCAATTTCATTCATGTTTGTCTGTCATAGTGGACATTTCCCTCCTTTGTTGCTGTGCTTGACTTGTCATGATTAACTGGAAAAAGGGAGTTTATCCTTATCTTTACACATGATCTAAAGACAGGTTTTTACATGTCGGCAGTTTGTAAAGGCAGCTGAGGACAAATTGTGGTTTTAAACTATAGTACAGTAAATAGGTCTGAGAAGCCACGACTATGCCTACTTCTTGTCAACATGGTGACTTTTACCACATTTGTTAACATTTAACTGTAAGTCTGTTTTGTCTACATATGAACTTTGAGAAAGCTTGACAAAAACACCAAGAGAAAAACAACATAGTGACACCATGAAACGTTTTAGCAAACAGACTTCATTAAAAGTTGACCTGGCTGATCTCTCAGCAGTGTTACATTGAAGAGAGAAAATATCAAACACCCTGAAGCAAAATTATCTTCCCCAACTGTCAGATTGGTTTTTAGTTTAGTTTAAGAAAAGCGGATTTTAGGACTCAAACATTAAGAGTGAAACGTGAAAATGTACTGACATTTGAACTCTGTAGAAAATAAATGCACTGGTTTTACCTATAGTTGGTTTTGGGGAGCTCATCAGTAAATGTGTCTCATCTGTAGGTGAAGGGTGACAACCGCTGACTCTCCTCCATCCATCCCTCCATCCAACTGTCCTGACAGAGCGCTGACTCAGCACTTTAATACCTTCTGTCTGACAATGCCATTGGTGGAGGAGACAGAGCCGAGCAGAAAGTTTGAGTGTCCTGCCATCAAAAATATCAAACTCAGTATGGAAAACTTTAAGTTTAAGAGCGCCCTAAAACAAATTAACAAATTCAAATGTTCTTCCCACTAAGATTAGAATGCAGGCATCCAAACTTGTCACCTGTCAGCGCAATCTGTTGTTTTGAATCCAAATTGGTCACCTACATGATTTGTGCAGATCTGATGGGGGTGGGGGGGGTGGGGGGTGTAGGAGCCGGGAGCCTAGTCATCATCTGCATCAGCCAAAAATGAATTTGCTAGTGACATTCATGGTGACAGTAGGCTGACAGCACAGTGCGAGCTTAGGCCCATCTGTCTGTTACCTGCGGTGAGTGTGTAGTTAATTATTGGAGCTACATTTCAAAGAAATACACAAATCCCTCAGAGTGAAACGTCTGCCCTGCTGTCTGCTGGAAACACACATTAGTGAACTTGCTAATGTGACGTTAGCTGTTAGTGAGCAGACGTGTTCATCTCACTGGGCTCTGCTTGTTTTCTGCCTGCTCAGCCCCCTTTTGGTACGTCTCTCTCCGGGTGGTAACGTTCGATGGGTTAATCACAAATGTTTGGCGGGTGTGAAGTGCGTCTCTTTGTAACATTTGTAAACTCCAGTTCTGTTTTATGTCGCCCTCTGGCTCGTTTCCTCTCCTGTGCGCCGCAGCCCGGCTGCATGTGGAGGATTAACTCGTGAGGTAACTCGTAACTTGCTTGAATATTGATCTTGTTTAATTATTTTTCACATGCAGTTACACCCTGCCAGTTACACCAAGTAAGTGACTGATCAAATAAAAAATAAAACCAAAAGCGGTTAGTAGATTTTTGAAATCACCAGTCACAATAGCAAGTGGACATAAAAATTGATTTTCAACCCAGCCTGCAATCACCAACTAATGTTATTGTTGTTAAGAGCTGTTTTTAATACTTGAGCGATCTCTTACATTGGTCATTATAAGGTCAAGGATGAAATGCAACGATTGCCTCTGCTATAATGCATTCTTATTACTTGTGAGTGAGAACATGGGAAGATGAAGACTTTTCACATTTTAAATGATCATGGAAAATAATAATTATTGCCATCTAATAATAGTGTTAATTTGTCAGGTCTTTTGTTTGCTGTAGTCCAAAAATTTAGCTTTGCCCTGTTTTCTTCTTCTTTTTTTTTCTTTTTCAATAAGAACTATGTCGTGGAACCTTCTCACCTTTTTTGCCCTTTACCAGTTTGCATGTCTGAGAATGACAAAATGAAGCCTAAAGGACTGAACGACAAAATTAAGAATCTGTGTTTACTGATTTCTGATATGTTCCCCCAAACTGATAATTGATGCCCTAAATTTACTGAACTTCTCCTTTAGATTTTTTTGTAATTAGAGTCATTAGTCTTGTTTCCATTAACACATTTAATGCACATTTTGAAATATTGCATTAGAAATGGTAAATGCAAACAGCAAAATTCGAAAAAACAAAAAACTCTTTCAAAAAGTTTTGCAAAAGGTTTACACACTCACTTGAGATGGTTTTTGTCTTTGTTGATGAACAGTTAATGCGCAAAATGGGGGATGTAAACAGCTGTTTCAAATAAATAATGATGTAGCTTTTATTTATGTGGCGGGGGTAATGGAAAAAGAATAAAACTAAGTAATTTGATCAAAGAAAAATAAGAAAAAGAACAGACAACGGCACCCTGGGAGTTTCACCCAGGGAATTAAATTGAAGCACAAGGCACACAGGTAAATTTACCCATAAAAAGGCATGAAACGTGGTTGTAAAGATTAGAAAAAAATACAATTTTATTATTAAATAATTTCTTTTTTTGTTATAAAAGTGTTTATCTTTCACACAAAACAACTGGAAGAAAAGAAAAGCAAATAAGGGGCTGGAGCCGAGTGGATGGTCAATGACTAGTGTGAGGGGGGGTCCCACCAAAATAAAGAAATCAACCAAAATCACCCGGCGTACGTGGCACACACACACACTCAGTGAAGAAAACCCGCTTCCCAGGACACGGCAGATGAGACAGAAGGGACACCACCACCAGGACTCCAGCACGCCACCACCGGTCTCCAGCAACTGAAAAGAGACACACAAATCAGTGGGACAATCGCAAAACAAAATAGAATGAAAACAAAATATTCTCCAAAGTTGACAAAATAGTAACTATTTGGCAAACAAACTTAACACAACCAATATCAATAACTGCCCACAAACAACTCATGTAGAAATAAGAAATGAAGAACAAACAAAAGAAAATAAACAGCATTTAACCCAAATCAGTACATAAAGTAAATTAGACTAATAAATGGTTAAACCAGAATGACAGTTACAAAAATACTCAAAATAACCACACACACACACCTTCTCAAACGCACACACACATTCACACATTGAGAGGGGTGCTAGGCCCCAGCTAAAACACACAGGCTGGATGAGCGTTTTTGGCGAGGAGCTGGACACGAAGCCCGGCAGCGTGGACGCGACAGCCAGACCACAACCTCGCGGAGCAGGTAACGTTAAGCAGCAGCAAGCAGCAGCAAGCAAAGCAGCGTGGAGACAAAGCGGCGTGGAGACAAAGCAGCGTGGAGACAAAGCAGCAGCGACCCAATGAGCTGATTGCAATTAGTCCTGCTTATGACCAAACATGGGGACACACACACACACACATCCAATTGCACAGGAGGAGGGAGGGAGAGAGGGCTCCGGCCGCCGTCGGCGTTCACCGAGCATGAACCACCACAGCACATAAGAGGAACCCGGAGCAGCGCACAAGCAGTCGCCCTGTCCGGCCAGGCAACCTTCAACCCGGAAGTGGTGCACCAGTAACGACAGGGGCATAGAAAGGAGGGGGTGGTGGAAGATGGCCACTTTTATAGCAGCCCACCTAATGATGGCCACCAGTGGCGCTAAACACAAACAATACACTAAATGACATGGATGCACATCTATGCTGCTACATTCATCTGTTGGTTCTACTCCCCAAAGAAAGTAGCACTACTATCACTAAAGGTTGAAGGGGCAGATTCAGGACTGCTGGAGCAGAGATTAAAAAAACAACCTCACCGTCGCATAGCTGCTGTCTATTACAGTTGTTGGACTCTTGGCCTTTATCTACATCTGCCAATGAAGAAATGGGGTTAACAGTCAGCATGCAGACAGCCTGTGGTAAAAGCCAGGAAATGTGGGGGCTATTGTTCGGGCGGAGGGAGCATCACAGTGTAGGAGACTGCCTTAAGAAAAATGGCTGCATGGTTGCTTCCTGTCTAAAATAGGGTTACTGCAAAGAACTTTCTACTGTTACTACTGCAGGCAGTTCATACCATCAGTAAAATTTTATATAGGCACAATACGAAACAACATAGGAACCACACAAGAAGTTGAATAGCCTAATCAGAGCAAACAAAACAAATAAAGCAGAGGTACACACAGATAACACCTTTCTGCATCTCATACACATTCTTTCAAGAAAAACACGTCACTTGAACAAAAAAGCTGAGCATTACTCAGCTAACTTGTTTTTGAACCACAGCAAATTAAAACAGCTGTCTGCGACTCACAGCCCTCTCTCTCTCTGTCCCTTTGCCACCTCCTCCGTCAACAGGGCTCCACTATGGGAACTTAGGATGTTTCACCGGAGATGGCTAACTTCTTCTATGATCCTCGTTACATACACTTCATTTCTAATATGTACCCGGTGACAGACAGATACTGCATGTTGAAAGCTCAAGTTGTAGGTTACCAATCTAAACCCGAACAGTCTCATATCTCCACAAAATTTAGCCTCGAAAACCAGACCCATAATTTACTTTGTGAATAAATTCTCTCTGTGAAAATGGTCTGGGAACCCTCCCATTCACAGCTGTTTCCACCCATTCAAAAAACCTGACGGGCCAGTCGCAACTGTTTGTCTCATATGGGGCGGGCTTTATTGCAATGACTCATTGAGGAGTGCCGATAGGCTCACAGGTCCCGCCTGTGTACCCGTTTGCTGACACAAATCTTTGGTAGCCTACAGACAGATGAATGGCGCACTAGTCTCTATAAGCAGACTCTACATGAATGTAGAGTCTGTTTCTAGAGACTAGTGTCTGTAGGCAAGGTAGGGTGATCTTGGTACAGAAAAAAAGTCCTGGTTTCCGGTTGCAGTCTTTTGTAGTCCGTGTCATTAACGGCAGACTGTTAACAGCGTGTAAACTGGCTACTTGTGAAAAGATCCGCTAGTAGATGTGGTCTCTCAACTCCAACTCCATTCTTGCGTTGGACTGTAAACAGCGAGCAGCATGTGGAGAAGGAAGTCGGAGACGGAAATTCACCTGCTCCAGCAGTAGCCCAAGAATAATGGGGTTTGACCCCCTGTATCGCTGTCTGCCAGAAGTCAGACGGCGAATGCGGCTGATGGGTTCTGATATTGGCGGCGCAGCTAACATTACTTTTCCACAAGCTGTGAAATAATCACATAGATATTGTTGTGTTGTGTTGTGACATTAGCTACTTATGTCAGTTTTGGTGCTTCTTTTCAGTGTTTTTTTTAACATGTTGTGTCATATGTGAGGCTGCTGAGTCCCAGGTTGACACTGCACACAGCAGTGGAAAGACTTCTATTATTTCCTATGTGTCGTTATCCAAACAGTACTTGCCGGGTCTCCGAAGTTGTTATCCGACTTGTCGGGACAGTCCTCTAATTTAATATTACATAGTTTTCCATAACGAGGGGGTTATGACTTTTCTGAAATTCCTCTCAAAACACACAAAGATGGAGTTAACAACTGTGATTGGTTGAATGTCTATCCAGTTGTGTCCAGAGGCAGTTTTGTCCGTGCCCATTGGTACTTCCCTTGGAAATGAACAGTAAATCGAAAGTACCAGACTAATTCTTTAGTGAGAACAACTCCTGCTGTGCCAGGCTACAAACTGATTATAAGTTAAAGCCAAAAAATTGTCCGTAGCTACGTTAAGGTAATGTCATTAGTGAACATTCTAACCAGACTGTCTGCTCTACTGAGTACCATGAATTGAATTGAATTGAATTTATTGCACCTATAATAAAATGGCACAGTCATAATAATACAACATATAAAATGTACAGGGGAGTTATGAAACCCCAGGGGTCTTACGTAAAAACTCCTCTCTTTGGAAACTTAAAAAAATACCCTATACAGGCATTACAATAAAGAATAAATGGAAAAGAAAAAAGAAAAGAAGAAAGAGTACCATTAGAGCCAAAGTACAATCAAGGTGAGCTACAGGTAAGATTAAGTTTCCATCTATGTATTACGCTGTAGACAGGACTTACAACAATTATACCATTTGGCAGACCCATGTTCTGGAGTAGTACCTCTTAATCAGAAACCAAACTATAGATGTAAGATAAATCACAAAATACTGCACCAGACTATTTCAAGAGCCAAAGCTATTGTACTAAAGAAACAGGGTAGAGCACGGGTTCGGTTGGCGCAAGTGCTGTGGATTTTATCATGTTTCATGAATCTGTGATTGGCTGTTTTATTTCTCTTTCAGTGAATTCCTGAAGACCTTTTCAAAAGCTCAGTGTGCTGAAGTGATCTTCTCGACTATTCAAACTCCCCAAATTCAAAATGTTGGCTTTAAGTCCTGAAGAAAAATTGTTAGATGATACAACTGATCCAGTATTGGTCGGGCTCTAATTTTCTATCATAGGGTTAAAGCCAAACTATAACGCAGTTTTAGCAATAGAATAAATATATTAACCACATTACATCAACCGGTTTAAAGTCAGGGATAACTTTATGTCCTCTATAGGTCATAGACTACTTAAAACTTGTCTGTGTCTTTGTTTGGGGTTGCAGTGTGTTGCATGATAGATGGAGTGGGCAGTGGGGACTGTTCTTTGTCTTGTTTACTGTATCATTTCTAAGTAATGAGCCCCAGCAGAGCTCCTTTTTCATCATCGCCATAACAGCAGCTATTTCAATCTTTAACACAACACAGGAGATGTTTGTGTGGACACTTGGACACTCTGGAGACTTCAACCAGCTTCCCGAACAGGCTAATTAACACACTCTGCATCACATGGAATCACACACTCTAATGTCTCCATGGTTACTAAACCGAGCGGCTTCAGCCTCTGTTTTGGTGTTTACGCTCCTGTGTAGTGACCAGTACAGGGATGTTTTGTCATTTCTCTCACAGGAGTTTGATGGCAGTTACCACACAAATTTACTACTTGAAATTTTGAAATATTAGAGAGTGAATAGGACTTACAGAAAGCTTATTAATCATTAAACAGATCTTTAGGCTTTTACATTTTCTTTTTAAACCCAAATAAACACATCACTCACTTCTCTTACTAAAATCAAAGAATTCATTTTCTTAAAAAAACGTATTGGTTTCAGTTCTTTTCTTTAAAAGATCATCTAGCCAATAAATAATCTCTCATAAGAAGTACTGACTTACCTTTAGGTTTGCTGTGATACAGCATAAAACAGTGACGGTTTGGAAAATGTCACCTGTTGGTGCATTGGATGATTCGTAAGCGTCAGGTATTCAAAGCCTCTAAAGGTCAGGGGTCACCGAAGCATTAGTCCACTTTGTGTCTGTGACTGGTCACACTGTTGATCATAGTAACTACTGCTAAAAATGTCAGCGACTTTGTCATAACTGTTTATTTACACAGTAAATAAAAACCAAAAATCAGACCAATCTGTCTAAATCAGCTAATACTGACCTTTTATTTTATTTAACTTGCCGACTTACATGTTATGTGAAATCAGTTCCTAATGGGAAGGTTGGCACTTTGTATAGAAACTACCTTGCTGTTAGTGTGTGACTGGGTGAATACTGACTTGTGTTGTAAAAGCACTGTGAGTAGTCAAGAGACTAGACCAACACCATACACATACAGTCCATTTACCATTTCTATTATGGTTAGGGTAAGGGTCAGTAATTTCACTGATAATTAATAATTTGCATAAATAAAATCACCTCATCAGAAATAAACTGTAATATTCAAGTAAACACTGTGTGTATTATGTGTATCTAAAATTTTTCGCACTAATAATGAAATAGGAATCGCTGTAATCATGAAGCCTAATTAATCATAAGGTACAGGATCACATTAATGGGTTTCAGAAAAACAAGGATCCAACAGTTACGATGAAGACGTTATAACAAGATGCACCAGGCTGTCCTGACACAGGAAGTAAGAATATTTCTGTTTCTGTCACAGCCTGATTGATAACATCTTACCCAACTTTAGAGAGATTTTCTCATTGTATTTCCTCCACCAAATATTACTGGGAATGCATTGTGCAGCTGTCCTGGTAATGCCAGAAGATGAGGTAATGATCGCCGATCTTTTCAGACCACTTTTCTTTTTTTCTTTTTAAAAAATTGCCTTGGAGGTGTCCTGCCGTCTAGTAGCGTATTCTTACACTTTGACTTATCCAGCCAAAGATCTGTCTCATGACTTGAAAATCTTCTCTCTTTGTTTGCACCTGGTAACCATGCCAGCATTTGTGCCATGTGTGCACCTGTTCTTAAAGATAATGGGAGAAGATTTTCTGATTGCTTACTGCATGTTGGCCCAAACACATCCATGAATTGATGAAGTGATTGTGGACAGCTGATAGTAGTATCTGCTGTGCACCAGGAGTGGAGGGGGTGGGCCACAGTTTCTTCTCTTGGCACAAGACGGCAAACTTGGAGTATTACAGTGGTTGGGTAAATTAAAACCTTTGGCTGGTGTTTGTGCCTTGCACCACAGGCTAGTGTAAGATAGGGCCCTAAGTGTATTAACCGAGCTCAGACAACACTGATCACGAGGAAGTTCACATGGAATCTTTCTTAAAATAATGTAGCATGTAACAAAGACAGCATGTCCTGTACCTTAGCTGTTGATTCCTCATTGATTAAACTCTCTCTTGTGGACGTCGGTCAGAGTAGAGCAGCACATCAAAACAAAGGAATCAACTTTCCTGGCACTTCAACAAGCTATGTGACGCTAGCTCCCTCCTCCTACACCTCACAAACGCCAACTGAAAGAGTAAATAAACCACCATAGTTTTGGCTTGAGTGCCTCCCTCCTGAAACGCGAAAAATGCATCAAGAACGTCTTCGGGTAACGGTAGGAGACAGGGCTTTACTGAGAGTAGATTGGGAGTATAATGTAGTTTGAGTATAGTAATTGTAGGTAAATTTAGCAGTTAGCATATTTTAGTTGTTCCCACGTGTCCACATAATCAGTCTTTGTCAGGTGACATAAGCCGCAGCGCATTTTGGGTCCAGACGCCATGTTGGGGGTACAACGATGTAAACAACACAACGCAAAGCATTTTACTTAATTACAACCCTACTGAAAACTATCCCTACACTATATGAATCTCTACAGCTTGACATGAACAGATCAACAGTAGAACATCACACCTTTAAAATCACACGATGGATGTCGTTTTATTTATTTATTATTTATTCTTCACTCATTTGAACATGAGATAATTTCTGAATCATAACAATGTAGCATGCATGAGTCTTTTACGTTCATGTTCAAAATAAACAAAACAGACGAACCACAGTCTTGTTTCGAGGCTGATAAGAAGTCTGTTGTGATTTTTAATTAAAACAATATAACGTTAATTATCAAGCCACTGAGGGGCGAACGGCGAACAAGTTTCGGATGATGTGCTCACATTCAAAAGCAAATACCCAATTAAAAAGCAAGACAAAGAAAAAGGAAAGCTCCTACAGAGTTTAACGATGGCAGCCAACTTCTGCTGATGAAGGACTGTGATGACTGTGCTGTCGAAGCTCCTTGAATGAAATGTAAGCAGATCCTGCACCCAGCCATCGGTGAAATGTTCATGAGCTTCAAGGGATTTATAGTTTCTAAACTGTTCACAGGTAAAACGTTACACATTTATATCTGAAACAAGACAGTTGGTGTTATCCAGGGATGAAGTAGGACAGAGCGATGCAGCGTCTGCTCTCCAGCCGTTTGCTTGTATGGATCCATGTTATTAACAGAGGGCAACTTAGCTAAACATCGATCCCTGACATTCTTGTTGAGTTTGTCTCAGTGTGGCTTTGGCTTATTTTTCTACTCTTTCGGTTTGGCGATCTTGATAACTCAAAACGACTTTACAAAACTGCTTCTTCTGTGAGAGAGAGCAGCTGCCGTCTGTTGTTTACCTCCGCTGTACAACCAACATGGCATGTCAATGAAAACAGACACGTGACTGACAAAGACCGATAAGCAGCCGGCTCCCTCCCTCTTTTCCAAAGTAGTGCGCTGCTACCAAAGAGAAAGTTAAGCTAGACTCCGGTCACCTAATTCCTGTATTTCTTTAACACATCTGAGTCTAGCCCAACACTTAAGTTTGAGAGAATGGTTTATACATGCGTTTCACTGCAGCCTGCTTCTGTCTCGTTCAAAAATCTGTCGATCAGTAGAGCAGACCCTCCATGCAGCAGGCAGGTGCAATAAGGGTAGTTTTGATTTCGGGGAAGTCAGGTTAGACACAGACTTAGCCTTTAATCTTGCTAATCTATGGTGGCATGTGTGTGTTTGTTGGTTGTGTGTGTGCATACTGTGTGTGTACTGTTTCCTAGGCAATGTGTGGGAGGGTGTGGGAAAGAGTAAGGTTAGAGTGACTGGGCATGTACTGTTCTCGCCACAGTCTTGATTTGTTGGGTTTTTTAGAGAGGGTGGGGTGCAGGGCTTGGTAGGTGACGAAAGGGACCACCAGACGTCACGAATCTCCTAATCAACCAATAGCAAAATTAGTTTGCACTAGCTGGGTTTTAACCAGGAGAGTGCAGTTGCTATGTATATTTATAATTAAGTATGTAGAATTCAATTACTTGCACTAAAATATCAAGATTTATGCTGAATCACAATGCCCCCCAAGAGCCACTGCGTAGTATGACATTGAGGGGCCGTAGATTTCCACAATGCTGATGCCAGCGGTCGTGTTACCTGTTGCGTGGGTTGTTATCATCGTGCTTTGTTTAATGAATACACGGTGAAGAAATGCAACGAGTAGAAGACGTCTTCAACGCATTATAAAGCTGGTGGATTTCCATAAAATATGTCGATTTCGGTGGGAGACAGTCAATCAATCAATCAATCAATCAGTCTTTATTTGTAAAGCGCTTAATCACATCTACAGACATTTCAAAGCGCTTTCACAG
>JAPQLA010033266.1:0-12081 GCA_029822935.1 Naso vlamingii | reverse complement strand
CATTCATGAATGCCACAATCTTCGTAAAATCTTCGTAAGTGGGACTTAAGAACAAATTTGTTCGTAAGAACAGTTCGAGAATGAGGCCCAATAATAATAATAATAACAACAACAACAACAACAACAACAATAATAATAATAATAATAATAATATAACAATGAAGAAGAGGGTTAGGTTTTTTATCTTTCCCTTTTTTTTTTCACCGTTTACATAACTAACAGGTGGTGAGAAATTTACCAAACTTGATTTGTCACAAGCATATCTGCAGGTAGAGTTAGATGATAGCTCTAAGCAATACCTTGCCATAAACACACATAAGGGGCTATACCAAGTTAACAGGCTGCCTAATGCCATTGCAAGTGCACCAGCAGTGTTCTAAAAATTGATAGACCAGGTGTTACAGGGTCTAGATGGAGTTGTATGCTATTTGGATGATATTTCAATAACAGGCTCTGATACAAACGACCATATGTCAAACCTGGAGAAGGTCCTCAAAAGGCTGACACAGTTTAATCTGAGAGTAAAAAGGGAGAAATGTGCCTTTTTTCCAGGATAGCGTGTCTTATTTGGGGCATGTAATAGATGCTAAGGGTATTTATCCACAGAAACACAAATGTAAGGCAACTGCTAAAGTTGCCACTCCCACAACAGTGTCAGAGTTAAAGTCTTTCCTCTCATTGCTGAGTTATTATGGAAAGTTCATTCCAAACCTGTAAACCTTGTTTTCTCCAATGATGGCGCTTACATGTAAAGATGCAAAATGGGAATAGACAGAAGAATGCCAAAGTGCCTTTGAGCAAGCAAAGAAGCAGTTGCTATCACACCAGGCACTAGTACATTACAACCCAGACGTGCCACTCATATTGGCTTGTGATGCTTCCCTTGTGGGCCTGGGTGCGGTAAATAAAATGCCTGATGGTACTGAAAAGCCTATCACTTTTGCCTCTAGAATGTTGAATACAGCAGAGAAGAACTATTTTTAGATAGAAAAAGAGGCCTTAGGCTTGGCTTTTGGTGTTATGTATTTCCATGACTACCTTTATGGACATAAATTTACACTGATAACAGACCATAAACCACTACTCAAGACACTGGGTCCAAAAACAGGTGTACCACCACTGGCTGCGGCCAGGATGCAGCAATTGTCTTTGATTTTAGCTGCGTACACTGTTACGGTCCTAGGCCCTCTCCCCCTTAGTTTTTCCCTGGTCTCTGTGTGTTTCTTTCTCCTCCCTGCTCTGTTTTCTCTGCCTCCCAGTGTCCTCTTCCCAGGTGCTGTCGCTGTGACTGATCAGGACGCAGGACCAATCACTGTGCAGAGCTGGAGGCAGGAACACTATTTAAGCAGGCCTGCAGCAGCCCCCCTCGCTCTCTCTCTCGTCTGGGGCTGTCAGTCTGTGTCAGGCTGTGTCGTATACAGGTTGTGTGTGTGGAGCGGCCCAGGGTCCAGGTTCAAAAGCTTGACACCATTTACATTGCACGTAGTTTTCTCATGTTTAGAAACACTAAGTTTACGGGGAGTCTGTCTTTGTACTTTGGTTTTTCTTTTTTTTGATTGCTAGTCTGCGTGAGCCCGTATGACTCATAGTTTTCATTTGTACTCGTTAACTACTAGTTTTGTTTGTTAAGCACTGAAAGATATAGCGAGGTTTGGTTTTGTTCTTTTCTTTGTTTTCGACAGCTCCCCCTTGGTCCTCCCTCACTCACTCCTTTGTATTGTTTTTTTATGCACTGCTTCCAAATAAACAGCAGTTGATTAAACCTTTCTTACATCTGGGTACTTTTATGTTCATCCCCTTTTCTCCTAGCGAGGGGACGTAACAACACCTACGAGTTAGAATACAAAGCCTCAAGAGACTATGGAAACGCTGATGCATTATCTAGACTGCCAGTAAGTGATGACAAATTCACAATTCACATCTGGTGAATTTTAAACATTTATGCAACTGAACGGTATCAAAAACACAAATGCTCCAGCTTACCATCCTGCCTCAAACAGCCTTGTTGAAAGACTAGTTCAGGACTTTAAGAAGTGTCTGGCTAAAATAGAGCAACAGGTGGTATGTCACTTCAGCATTGTATTGCTAATGTCCTGATTACCTACCAAAACATGCCACACTAAACTACTAAGAAGACTCCTGCAGAGCTCTTCCTGAAAAGACATGTTTGAACTAAATGTCTGACAAGAATATAAAGGTCAGGACCTTCTCTGTCGGCCAACCAGTTCTAGTTAAGAATTACAGGGGAGGAGAGAAGTGGTTGGATGGTGTGATAACTAAGGTGTTGGGTCCGATAACATACATGGTTGATGTAAATGGTAATTGTGTTAAAAGACAGGTGAACCAAATGCTTGCAGTAAAAGGAAAGGGCAGGCAAGAAAATTAAAAATGTTCATCTGAGAGCACAAGTGATGTCTGGGACTATAGCAGTGATCTGGACACGGATGAGGACAATGTGGACAGTTCACAGGGTGCTACACTGCCCGACCAAGCTATGGTCAAACCTCTGATTCAAGGAACTGGGTGCCCCTACAGGAATGTGTGTCCACCCCAAAGAATAAATTTGTGGACTTCAAGTCAAGAACAGTAACAACTGTATACTGTAAGGGTAGATTAAAAAAAAATGTTGTAATGAATTTTTTTTTTTTGTTATGGTTGTGTTTGATCTACAGGGGTAGAAAAATTTGTTGTGTCAGAACAGAAAAAGCTTTCAGGCACAAAACAACACATGATCCAAACTTTTAAGCTTAACGTTGGTTTATTTAAGATCAACGTCTGCACACTCTGCTCAGGCATGTCTAGTGCTGCCCCGTACAGCAGCCAATTAGCACTCATCAATTACTGTAAGACATCAAACAATAAGCTGCATTCTGCTGAACATACAGTGCACATAATATTAGCCAACTGGCCATTACTTTCTCATACACCACAAACAACAATGGCGTGAAAGACATTAAAGGAGCAATATGAAAAATTGATTCACCACCAGTGGTCGCAATTCTGTATCTGCTTTACACCAAAAGAAACCTGTGTGTCAGCCACACCTCCCATTTTCCCTGGCATTCCACCTGCCCTGTTCTCAGCAGCTCATCTGCTCAGGAGATGGAAGAGGCCCGCTAGTGGTTCGCGTTAGCTCTGCTGTCTACCACATCTTCTCGATGATAATTTAATGTTATTTCAAGCCAAAAAAAGTGTAATTGTCTCTTTTTACAAACCATGGTAAGTTGGAATCTCAATCTTAACACAATAATAACAACATATGTGTAATTACTTGACAGATTATGATGTTAGCCGAGCTAATCATCGGCACAAGCCCCAGCCAGACTTGTAGCCTCCTTCTCTGGCAGCAAGAGAGGCCAGAGCCCTGCTAGCAGTTAGTGTTAACACGGCTGTCCTCTTTATCGACTTGGTTACAATGTGATGTTATTTAAGGTGAAAAAAAGGTCTATTTGTCTCTTTCTACATAGCATGGCGAGTCAGAATCCCAATCACAACACAAGATAACAACATTTATGTAATTATCAAACAGTTTATTACATTAGCCAAGCCAATTGTTGGTGCTAGCTCCAGTCAGATCTGTAGCCTCCTTCTTGGGCAGCAAGAGGCCAGAGTCCTGCTAGCAGGTAACGTTAGCTCTGCTGTCCCCCACAGTTACTCGGTTTCAATGTGACAATGTGATGTTATTAAAAGCGAAAAATCGTCCATTTATCTCTTTCTACAATGCATGGTGGGGTCAGAATCAAAACCACAACACAATATAAGAGCATTTATGTGATTTTTGAACAGCTTGTGATGTTAGCCTTCTCACTGTCTGTCTGTAACCTTAACCGGGCCTGGGTTACGTATAAAAATAAGCTCGGTTGCTCCTCACTCGCTGTGGCATTTTATTAAGGGGGAGCGGGCCAACGGTTCCAAGGGGAGGGAGGATGCGGAGATTCACATGAACCAACATGAACGCATGGCTGTCCCGTCTTGAAAACAAGAGGCTGGAGAACAGCACACAGTGAGACGTGTGGCATCACGCTCGACTCCAAATGAAATTATGTCACTAGTTCTTTACATAGCAATTTTTTTTATTCCTGAAATCTAAAAAGGATGAATTTTGCATATAGCTCCTTTAACAACTTGTACAAATACCTCATAGGCTGCTTGTCATGAAAAGAGGTCCTTGAGAGTGTGCATTTTATTTATTGTGTAACTTGTACAGCACTTTGGGCAACGAAAGTGTTTTTTTTAAATGTGCTTTATAAATAAACTTGACTTGACTTGAAAGTCTTTTCAGTCTTTCAAAAGTGCATTTAACCTCTGGCTTCCTGTACTAATTATCCATTCACAACTAATTAGCAACATGAGTCATATGTCCACACTTTGTTCCACAGCCCTGTAGCAGATAATGTTGTTACATGATAGCACAAAACAGGGAACTTAAGTTCCGCCACACAAACAAAAAAAATGTAAACAACACAGTAATGAACATGTGGCTTATTTATTTTTTTAGACATTAGCACATTCTTACATTGTAACTTTTTAATCACATTTTTTAACCTATTTTCTCTGTACACGAAATATATTATTAGTTTATTTATTACATGAAATATGACCTCACAAATTATGTTCAGGGCATTTATGTAACAGCACTTACACTCCACCAAAATCATTCATTATTTTGTAATTTGGGATTATCTCTCAAACAAAAATGAGGAATGAAGTGTTTCAAGTGTGAATGCACGTGACCTTATATGTTGTTGGTCTGAGTTGGTCTCAAGTAGTGTGACTATCTTGTGAATTTCAAGGTGAACTGATCTTGTAAGTGGTTTGCCTTTATCAAATGTGGTTTCAGTGATCAGTAGTTTTAGTTTTTGCACCATGTCATCTGTATAGAGGCAAGCTTCCACAACCCTGGTGGATTTCTCTCATTTCTTGATGAAATGTCATCTTGTAGAATCACAATGTCATCTACTTGTGAGTTTCTTGGCGGTCTTTGCCATTTGTGTCTTTGCTGGAGGTTTAACAGGTATTCACATTTCCATCTTTGCCAGAATTCATTGGCTAGGAATTGCGCTTTTCTCCACCATTTATACAGATAGAAACCTTCCTTGCAGAACTGATCAGAAGGGGGATTGGTGATTTCATGGTTGAGATATGGTTGGGAGTTAGAGGCGCTGGACCAGTGGGTTCATGAAGATGTTTAACACTTAAAGCCTGCTGTTGATTATAGCCATTGTTTCATAAAGAAATGTCCTTAATGTCGTGGTGTTGTGTCTGCTGGCAGACTTGTCAAGCATGACAGTCAGAATGCTTTCAATTGTTCTAATCTGTTGTTTGTTCCTAATCCTTTCCCTTGAGTGACTCAACCAACTCTCTCCTTGCACCCATAAAGTTTGTTCCCTGATCCCATCTCAGTTGGCAGACAGGTCTTCTGATTACTATGAATGTTCGAAGGGCATTCATGAATGCATCTGTAGTTAAATCGTCCTGTGTTTCAGAATGATCTTGAGCATAAGTATGTAAACAGCAACCCATATCGTCTTAATTGCTTTCTTTCTTCCTTTTTTGATAAAGGGACCAAAACAGCCAATACCACAGTATGTATAGGGAGGGGATGTCTCTGTTCCCTCCTCTGGCAGATCTCCATTTGCTGAACCTCAGCAGTTCTTCTGTATCTTCTACATTTAACCCACTTGTAGATGTGTGAGGAGACCACCTTTCCACATCCTAAAATACATATTCCATCTGTACGTAATTTGTTCACGGTCATGCCTCTTCCTTGGTGGTGTACACGCTCATGATGATGTTTGACAAACAGGGCTGACACATGAGACTTCTTGGGAAGTATGGCAAGATGCTTTTCATCGTGGTAATGGGGTTGACTGGAACAACCTTCCTTCCACCCTGAGGACATTGTTTTCATCCAATAAGGTATTTAAGCGGTGTAGCTTGTTGTGCTTGCTAAGGGAATCTTTCCTTTGGAGCTTGATTCTCTGGATGTCTTCTGCTAAGGCTTCTTCTTGCATCAACTTGATAATGTAGATTTTTGCCCCTCTTCTTTCCTCATGTCTGGTTGCTTCATTTTTTCTTGGCTAAGGTCCCTTGAACTCTGACATATCTCTTTAGCCTGGCTACAGCTCTAACTGCTCTGGACCTGTCAGAGAATTTAGTGAGGCAGCTTACCATTGAATACACTTGTTTCATCTCCAGTGTGTGAATATAGGCTTTGTGAAGCTCAGGATCTATAGTCTCTACTTCTCCCACCATCTCCTTTTCACATGGAAGATTTGGGTGCCAAAGAAAGTCTGGTCCTTTCAACCAGTTGGACCCCTTAAACTGAACTGTGCTCATTCCACTTAAGATGCAGTGGGTTATGGGTTATTTTCAGACCTGACGTGTTGCCATTATTCTGGCCTTTTACTGAATCGGATGCATTGGATCCGGCAGGCTATGAACGTATGGAACCTCCTAACATCGTTACACACTTAGCCGAGAACCACTTTTGAGTCAGAAGAGTAATACTCTTGCATATTTACAATTTTGAGCTCTCTTCTAATTACATCAGCATTGCGGACAGAAGTCACAGCTGACATGAGCTGGATTCTTGGGATAGTAGTTAGTTTGGTAGGGGCTACTCTGGCTTTCCCATAAGTGAGTGGCTGATCTGTCCTGTTTCACTTATCGCTTGGAGATGGGAGCATGTACTATTAGTGGTGGGGGAAAAAATTGATTCTTAGGTGCGGATTCTTAGATGCACGATTCAGATGTGGACGATTCTGAATCAATTTAAAAGTGTCCAATAATTGATTTCTGAAATTTTAAATAACGCAAAATAGACGAAACAAACAAGGCGGAAAACAGAAGTGCCTTTACTGAGTGTACATAAGAAAACAAGAAAGAAACATAGCTGACAGTGAGATACAACCAGCACTGAGTAAATTATGCATCTTGATGCATCAGTAATGGTTTTATAATCTAATCATAAGCCCCTGAATTGTAATCAAATCAAATCGTCAGGTGCCTAGAGATTCCCACCCTTATGCACCATATCCTTTAAAACCTGCATTTGAAAAGTTGTGAAGTTCATATTGTGTGACCTCACCAAAGCTCAGTGATAGGTAACTTCTTGGGGTCTTTAGGGCTGCCAGTTTAGGCAGATCTCTGAGCCATGACTCCCACTGTGGAAGAATGTGCTCAGGAAGACCGTCATCCCAGCCTACTTCATCTCTGCATAGGGTCTGAAGGATGTTTGCCAATTAATATGAAGGAGACCTCAAACCCTAACAGATCATAAACAGAGGTGACAGTGAAGAGAACTCCTCCTCTTGTCCGTGGGTTGTCCTTAAACATGACTCTTAATTGAAATTCACCTGTTCTGATGCACCACTGAACTCCAAGTGTCAATGTGCTCTCTGAGCACCATATCTACATCCTTCGTTTGGGCATGTTCTTCAGGTGGTATTGTGGCAGTTTTAGGTCATGTCCACCCTTTGAGCTTATTTTTGGCCATCCCCGCAGTTGGTCTCTAAAGGAGTCCCCAATGATAAATGAATCTTAAAAGTGTTTTTCCAAAAGCTGCCAAGCTGAGTCATATGCTGCTTCGGTGCCTACAAGGAAAAATCCTTCAACAACTTTCTTTACAGTATTAACCCAAGTACTTTCTTACGAAGTGTAGTTTTTCATTCTTTTGAATGTTTTTTCTGTCTATTAGTGTTTTGAAAGATAGACGCCAGTATTTGAATTTCAAGGGATCTCCATCAAATATTGCAGAGTGGTGCTGGAAGATGACTAGCACTTCTGGCTTCTGCTAGTGTGTTGACCAAATCAGAGCTATCTGCACTTGAGACATGGGCGGTGAAGCTGGCGGGCCTTAAGGTGCCAATTGCGGGCTTTGGGATATGGGAAGTTGGCTTGAGACTGATAACGACTGTAGAATGAATGTGAGGCTTGAAGCATGGAGGGTTTGAGTTGTAGCTGGCAGAGAGTGAGGAATGAATGGGGAACTTAGGAGACGGAAGGCTTCAGCTGAAGTTGGTTCAACACTGTGTGGCAAGTCAAATGGTTCAGAATTCTGTTCTACTTTTGTCACAGTCCCTCATTCCACTCTACCTGCCAGCCACCTCATTAGCCCAACTCTGCTCACCTGTTTACACAGCTGCAGCTCATCGTAATCAGCCCTGCATATAAGCCTCTCCAGCACTCTCACTCATTGCCCGATTGTTCTTCTGCATTATGCGAGACTTTCCAGCGTTCATCTCCTGTCTGATCTCCCGGTGCCGACTCTGCCTGTTCCCGACCTGCTCTCCTCGCCTGCCTCCTGGTAAACTCACCTGCTTTCCGTCTCTGACCTCGTGCTCTGCCTCAGCGTTTCTGGTGTTTGTCTGCTCTGCTGGTAACGACTCATCCACCTGGCTTCAGCTATCCTCCCGTCTGCTCCCCGTCGGTGCTTCTGCCTCCGTGGACTGCTCATCTGGCTTCGAAACCCCCGCCTGTCTCCGACTACTCCTCCGCTCTCTCCTTGACGGCACCTCCGCACGATCAGCTGTTTCTCCGAGCTACAGTGTTTTTTCTTCGTCATCAGCGGTTGAAGTAAGCTACTTACTTACTTAAGCTGAGATCGCAGGAGTTTCTCCTTAGTTCCACGGCTGGTTTTGGCTTCATCCCTTCCTTTCTTCTGAGCCACAGAGACATTGTGAGGGCGCACAGCCCGAAGAACGGACTTTATTTTGAGTATTCTCATTCTGCTTCGTACCTTGTTTGCTGTGGTGACAATAAAGGTGATTACGAACTGTTCCCATTCTCCGGTGTACTGCATTTGGGCCCAAAACACATCCGTTTCAACTTTATTGTAGATCTTTACTCCAGCCTTTGCAGCATTCACTTTATTTCTTCTAGGCATTCAAGCTTTCTACATTTTCTTTTCATTGCTTGTTGTCTGGCTAGGTTCTCAGACTCCAACCTTTGAAGCTCTGTCGCCTCCCTTTCTTGTTCCTCCAAGACTACCAAAACCTCTTGGGCTGCAGCAGCTTCAGACACAGCATCAGTTCTCTTAGCTGAGTGGATGCTAGATCGGGCAGAGCCACATTTTGATCGATGAGTCGGTGGCCTTGATAATGAATCTGTTGAGTCCAGAATGGATCCAAAGTCTGGCCAGAGTTCTTCCTCTTCGTCTGCTGTGGGCCCTTTAAGTTGCCTTTTTGCCTATCCAATCATGAATTCTGAGACTCTACATCCCAGATTTAGCTCAGGAGTTTGCACTCGAAATAACTCTTCATAGGCAGCCCTCACACCTGAAGAAATGCTCTTATATTCTCAATCAGCTCATTCAATTCATCTTAAGAAGCCTCATCAGTCAGTATTTTCTTTCCTATTCTTGCTCGACACTTCCACCTTTCATAAGTGATTCTGTATCGATGCTGCACACTCTTAAGCCTTTCTTCTTAAAATTCTCTTTCCTATTCTGTCAGGATTCATGTTCTTCTGCTCCTTCCTAACTCTTCCACTTTCTCTGCAACTTGAATGTCTGTAGCTTCAGATTAAGCCTTTGATTTGGTGTTTTTACGGCATGCCTTGGCGCTTATGTCATATATCTTGATGTGACTTGAATGCTGAAATGTTTATATTCAGCTTGAATTTACTTAACTTTAGGCTATGTATGTCAGATACTTGTTTGAATGAATAGCCAATAAAGTTGTCAATCTCTGTGAATCCTTTGAAAACACTGTTAAGACTGTGTAGGATGCCAAATTTCTTTATGTGGACTTCAATATTGTATGAAAACAACTGCATTAGTATTTAAACTTATACAAACTTTAAGTTAGCTTTGCCCTTTAAAGCCAATTAAGAAAATTAATATTGCTTTGATACAAATACGCATATATAAAGCTCAAATGCAGACCAAATATGCTTAGAAATGTGTGAAATCATCTTATCTCTGCAAAATAAGTTTTCAGTGAACCTTTAAATTTCAAGTGTTACCCTTTAAACTTAGTTTTCCTCCAAAAAACACAAAATTGGTCATAGATCTTAATTTAACTTATGACAATTGTCCTTTCTTTACCATTTTCTTTCATAGAATTTTCACAAATCTTAATTTCAACTTAAAAATGTTTTTTCTTTACCTTTAAACCTTAACTTTTCTCTTGCTTATGGTTAAATTGCTATTTAAACCTTGTGATTTTTAGCTACAAACATTTGCACATTAGATTTATCCACATACATACAGGCTTAGCACAATATTTAAAGTAAACAGATCTGAGTCCTTTGTTGCATTTTCCAGGTTTAAGACCTAGTTTACATGGCGCAAATTTTCTCATCAAATGAAACACTTTTGTTGCGGTTGAAGTGAGTGGAATCTTTTGAGAATGCAACCTTCTTCCCGGCTGTGTAAACTGGCAGCACAGAGTGCCTGTTGCCCATGCCCATTACGTTTTCAGTCAAATAGCCATGCATGAGTAGGAGGACAACAACAACAATGGCAAATTAGCTAGCTGTGTTCGTGCTTCTAACTCTGATGAGTTTAATAAGTCTTCTCCATCACAACATAGATTTGTTGCAGCACTACTGTGATCAGCACCGATGTATGGTTATGCGCCCAATATCACTGATCAATCCCCTTCTACATCAGCAAGCGGAGTGCCTGTGAACGCAGCAGCAATGTTAATGCTAATGCTAGCGCAAGTCAATGCATTCCACTCTAGCCACTACCAAACCCTGATTAAACACTCCACAGTGCACCAAAAGCAAGTCAACAACAGTCTGTTGAGGGGAATTTAAGTGTTTGTAGAACAATTTTAGAAGTCACTCTATGGCTGAATTACTTTAATTTGTGGCTGCTTAGGGCTTAGCAGCAACAGGAAGTAAACAACTCTAGCAACTGAGATGGTATGTCATTGCAAACTTACCATGCCGACTACTGGCCTGGCATGCGTACTAAAGCGTTTTCAGTTTTTCGTGTAACCGAAAGAAAGGCTGGGAAGAGCGATGCAGAGTTGGGCTACTTTGTGATGGACAGGTAGGTGATAAACATTGGCGGTTAGCTTGTTAGCTTGCTAAATTATCAACTTCTCCATTAAAGAAATATTTCAATGTAGCTTGCTGTGTGATGTTAGGTAAGCAGTATAGCAGTATATGTAGTAAATGCCAAGTTACGATACTTCTGGTGCGCTTAGCCAGGAGGAGGGGCCCAGTTTGAATGTTGTGTTTCCAAATGGCTGTTGTGTTTACAAATGCTACTGACTCCACCTTTTAACCTTACAAATATATTTTGCATTGCACTGTTATGTTCAAGCCTTTTTTAAATTTTTTTTTTTTTTTAAATTTCCAGCACTGGAATACATCTTTTTCCATAACTATGGTGACAACTCTCAGACAGGTTCTTTAGCTTTGAGCGGCAATGTGGATTGGTTAAATTGGCAGATGCGGGGCATTGCAGATTCAAATAAGAGAACCAATCAAAAGCAATATAATAACATCACACTTTACTAAACAGCCTTGACCGAAATAGCAAAAGAAGGAATTGTGCACCTCAAAAACATGCAAAGGAACAAAATAAATATTATTTATTCTGTGCGGAGCAGAAACTTTTTACAGAAAACATTTAGATGTAACCACCTTTGTAACCATCAACATTTTCATAAGTAACTGTAATTTAATAACACATTTTTTCTCAGAATTGTAACAAATTACAGTTACATTTATTTTGTAATTAAATGACATAATCTTGTTACATGTAACTAGTTATTCCCCAACACTGTTTTATTTATCACATGAAATTATGAACTCACTCACAAATAATGCTCAGGGCTAGGGTTGAGCCGAATACTCGTTTCAGACGAGTATCCAGTACGGTTAAAGCATTTTTGACGAGTACGAGTATGATACGAGTAAAACTCGTCAATATCTGTGCTCGTGCTGAAGGAAAATCCTCATTGGCTTGACTCTGTCTCACGTTGCTCTCTTCAGTACTCAGGTTTTCTTCAGCTCGCCTCTATTGTGAACTTGTTTCATAACGTATGCGGTGCATTTGACAAGATAGAGCTGAAAACGGCTCGTGTCGCGTCGGTCACTGCCTCCACTCCGGTCGGGTTTTTT
>JAPQLA010032739.1:0-12111 GCA_029822935.1 Naso vlamingii | reverse complement strand
GCCCATAGTGCTGAAAACTGCCTGTCCAGCTACGTTAGCTAAGCCTCCAGCACAGTCATGCTAGAAACTGATCATCCATATCGCCCAGTGTACAGTTTGTTAGCTGCGGTGTGGCTAACGTTAGCAGTGCAGTACCTGACTAACTACTACCACCGAGTAACAGCTACTCACTTTGATTAACTATACTGACTAATGTGAATATATACTGATTAACTGACCGACTGACTACTGAAACTATGAGTGTCGGGTCGCACTGCTGAGGGGAGGAGCGATATAGGTATCCCTTTAAATGGACTGTATTTGTACAGCGCCTTTTTAGTCTTTTCCACTACTCAAAGCATTCACCCATTCATACACACATTCACACACTGGGCAGGTGACTTCTCTACAAAGAGCCAACCTGCTCATTAGGAATTCATTCACACACATTCACTATTGGCCATTGGAAGCAATTTAGGGTTCAGTATCTTGCCCAAGAACACTTCGACATGTAGACCGGAGAAGCCGGGGATCGAACCACCGAACTTCTGATTGGTAGACGACCCACTCTACCTACTAAGCCACAGCCGCCCCTTTAGTGCTGTGTGGTGTGTTTGTTAACAAAATAAAAGTTGCTTATTTTTTCTCAAAAAAGAAAACGTTTTTCCTCTGCATTTTTAGCCCATGTGTTTTCAAAAACATTAAATCCTGCATTAGCTTTCAAATGGTCATATGGACAAGGTTAAGTATAAATTTCTATAAAAAAAATTAACCTGCACCATGCACCTCTTTAAAGTGCTTTTACACAAGTGTGTGGTCATGGAGGGTGTGTTTTGGGTCTGTGGGGGATTTTCTCCTTGTCCTTTTTCTACAGAGGCTGGGTGTGGCTTTCTGGTGGCTGGAGCTTGCAGAGCGGCGCAGCTGCAAATCATCATCATCAAGCGCTGCATAAAAGTCTGGTCTCCTCTACACTCGCTGCCACTTTGTTTCCGCTCCTACCCGTGTTCCTCATCCTGGTTCCAACTCCAGCGTCAAAGCCAGCACTCTGCCCTGCCTCTACTCACCCCAGCCTCGTCACCCCCTGCTTCCTCTGTCTTGTAAGACATACTCGGATCTTCACCTGCGTCAGCCTGAGCCAGCTGCTACAGCCCTCAACTCCCCTTTCCCCTTTCTCTCAAGATCACAAAAAATATTCTCTAAAAACAATTTTAATTGGACAATTCAACATACAGCATATCACCATCAATTATAGGCCTTCCAGTTAGTTTTTAAAGTGCAGGCCTAATCTTTGGCAACTTAAAAATTAGTTGTAGCCTAATGGTTAGTATATGTCTGTACGTCTGGCTACATAAATTAATTTATAAAGGTTAATAAGAGGAAGAGAGACTTCTATTATAAATTATATAATTATATTATATATTACAATTATGTGTGTATTTATAATTTAAAAAAATTGTGTCTATTATCGTGAAAATTGTAAAAACCATTTTATTTCCTCTGACAATAATTGTGACACCAAAATCTGACATTGTGACATTCCAAAGCCGGAGCAGCAGCAGCAGCAGCAGCAGCAGCAGCGAGTTGCTCAAGACAAAGTTCGATTTCACCTGTGATGTGATGAGAGTTTTGACCAGCAGGACCATAACAAAGGATTAATTATGTAAGCAAAACTCAAAAAGCACCTAATGAACTATATTTCAGATGCTATCAGAGAACTTGATAACTTGAATAAAAGAAAGGAGTTTGTTTCCTGTCACTTGCAGCTCTTCATCTAACAGCTCCTTCTTGTTCCATGACTTTCACAGATGGTATCAAACTGCTCCCAGACATATTTAACATTGATCTGCTGTCAACAAAATGACAGCTGTTTTGCTCCTCCAACACGTTTTTGATGATCGATCACGGATAGGTAGCTAAGCTACTGAACACATTGTTCTTCCTGCAACCAACCTACTTCAAATATCATTTTGTGTTTCACCACTTAAATGCTTTGAATGTGAAGGTGCAGCTGGAGGAACTGCTGCTGAGCTCTTATAGATTTAGATAAGATTTTCCTACATTTTAGTTTTTAAATTGCTGTTGCAGTACTGTTTTAAAGTGTTCTATTTAAATTATTTATTTCACTAAATTATGATTGCACCTTTAGTTTTAAAGGAATTGTTGTTTATTCCTCAATTTATTATCTAAAATCTTTTCCAGAAAATAAAAGAATTCACGTTCTCTGTATGTGTTTGCTCATGTTTTATAAAGGGTTTAACCAAGCCAGGCCATACAATGATAATTATCATTTCACATTCATACAAGATTAGTAGTATACAGCTGTAAAAAATAAAGATATTTTGTTGTGTAAGCACTGTTATGGTATCGGTACTCTGGATTGAAAAAGTAGGATCGGTACATCCCATGAGGGAAAAGCATCCAAACCTCTGCACGACCATGCAGGAAGGTGACGATGCGCCACATTTTTGAGAGCTTTGCCGATACTCATGCCTCATTACCTTACCCTCTGCTGTGTGTGTGCGCATGTGTACATAACCTGGCTGTTTGATGACAGAGAGAAAAGACAGCGATGTGACCTGGTCACTGTGTTATTTCAGAACTTTACACTGGAAACTGCACTGTTATAGGCCAGAGGCTACAGACCAGAGTCAAAAGAGTAACACCCAGAAATATGAACTCAACAAAGTGAGAATATATATATATATATTTTTAAGAAAAATGGGCAATGTAACTTCTCTCTCCTCAGGTCTCCAAGGAGAAAGGCCTCCTCGTATTTAAACAAGAATATTTTCAGTTGTTTCTTTGCTGTTTTCAGCTCACCAGCCTCGTTGCTGGTTGCTTGGAAAGCTTATCTGGCGGTTCGGCCAAAAATGAGGCAGGTGTGGAAATCAAGTGCATAATTGCTGCACTAACAGCAGCCTGGGTTAGGTCTTTGTGCGTCAGCTGAGATTCAGACCCACAGGGTGACTCCTCAGAGACTGTTGATGCAAACTCAGCTGATCGAGTCTCTGCAGCCCACCTCCACAGAGAATCTCACCAGGAAAAATTGTGAAATGAAATTTGTGACAAAATTATTTGCTTTCCCCTCTCAAACTCAGAAGTAAAGATATAATTACATTTCCACAGTTCAGCTCTGTCTCTGTCTCAGTCAGCGCTCATCAAATTCAAGCTTCCAGTTTTTCCTGTGTGGGAGGAGATTGTGTTGCAAACTGCATCAGCTGAAACCATCTCTTCCACGGTGGCCTGTCAGATCAAACGTCAGACTGGCCTTTGCACAGCTGAGTGTGATATATGCTCACTGTTAGCTGCTGACAGTGCTGACAGAGGCAAAATTGGAAAAGAAAAAACAATTTAGGGAGCAAATAAAATTTCATGAAGGCTGATTATACACTTAAGTCTTAGGCTTCAAAATAAAATTAATTTAAAGCACCAAGAGCTTTGTTTACTGCATTGTACTATATTTACTTATGCATTTCTGTATATAAAATGATCACTTGCCTCTGCAAACATCAACTTACATTTTTAAGATGTGGTGAAAAACAGCTTTTCATTTAGCTTTCATTGTGAATCAAAGCATGATGTGTGCAGTTCACTTTCGATCGTCATCATTTAGGATTTGGATTGTGTTATGTGGGTGAGTCTCAGGAATGAAGCAGTATAGTAACAACATTTATTACCACATGGCAGCATACAGGAAAAACCATCTACTCTCTGTATCGTCAGGGTCAACAACAACACGCAGCAGTTACTTCTGCCTATCTCCTTTTTCCTCCTGCTATCTCACAGTGCGTCCTAGTGGCCCAACTACAATGCAGGAATAACACATTGTGAACACAACAGATTGGAGTTACCACCAGAGATTCAGCAGTGACAAAATGAACCTTTGACAGACCACCTTCTTTATTGATTATGCCAAACTCTGTAGACAAACTCTGCATTTCCAACTGCTGTAGCTGAACATTAAATGCATTTACTGTGTGAAAAACCACTTGACTTTTTTTGTGAAGTGTTTACAAGAAATACGAGTCAGTGATTTAAAGGAAAACTCCATTGCTTTTCATGTCGATGTCCAATCAATGTTGATGGTAAATGTACTCCATTGAAGCAATACATTTTTCAGTGTGTGCTAAATTGAAAGAGAAAGCTGAGTTTTCTGAGTTTGTTCTGCTTATGCAGCCATTCTCGTAGTGTCTACATGTACCAGGATGCATCACGTGCGAGCTCTGGGTCAGAAACGTGGATCGGTGTAAAAAGCACAGTAATAGCAAAAGCAAGAGTGGCAGCTAATGTTTTTTTCTGCAAGCTGTTAAATAATCACACAGATGTTGTATTCTGACCCACCATACATCATGGAAAGATAGATGTTGATGCTTGTAATGACATCACATTATCACTGAGTAGATGCAACAAGTTGTACAACCAGTGTGAGGCTTAACTGCTAACAGTGGGAGTCTGGCCTGTCACAGCTGGAGGCAGTGACTCAAGCCATGGCTGGAGCTTGTACGGTGCACTGCTAGCCTACAGATAGATGACTGGCGCTGATAATGTTTATTTTTCTACGAGCTGTTAAGTAATCACATAGATATTATATTTTGTTTTGATATTACCTATTTATGTCAGTTTTAGTGCTTTTTTTTTTTACTGTGTTGTGTTATGTTGTACCCAACACACGCGCGTGCACACACACACACACACACACACACACACATATACCCCCACCCTGGGGAACTGTGACTGTTTTAGTCAGTTGAATCTTGTGCGCCCTTAGCTGTTTTATTGTTGCATTCTATTTGTCTGTTTTTAACTGCATATTGTTTATTGTTGTATCATGGCTGCTGCGACGCTGAAATTTCCCCTTCAGGGGATTAATAAAGTACCTACCTACCTACCTACCTACCCAAGGGGTTGAGAGTCCCAGGCTGCCATTGCACAGGTCAGATAGAAAGACTCCTACTAAAGGCTCCCATTATTCCCTATGTGTAGTAATCTCACACACACACACACAAAATAACAACAAAAAAAAACCAAACAAAAAAAAAACTGTACTTGCAAAGTTTGTTCTCTATCGTGGTATTGTGTAGTTTTCAATAACGAGGGGTTTTTTTGTAGTCCACCAAAGCCTGAGACTCCTCACAAAGCAAGCATGGCACCTGGTCGTCTGCAGTACGAAGGTGTAGTTCAGAGCAGGCGGGCCCAAATCTCCACAAATGACGTAAAACACGACATTTGATGTAATTTGTGAAGATTTCAGTTTAGAAGATAGCGGGAGGGCTCTGCCCATGGTAAATAAAATGAAAATAGACAACATTCTCTGTGATATACTGCCCATTCTGGAAAGACACAAAGCTGGTTGCTGATTGGCAGAGTAACCCTTTAAACCACTTACTGTTACTCTTCATCAAAAATGCCTAATTTTCTGCATTTTATGACAGCAGATTAGGATTAAGTTTAATTCTAAAATATTGCTGATTAGGATTTGATATTTACTTTGACCATAAACGCTTTGCCATTACCTTGTCTGTCAATTTATTCTTACTGTAATCACATTAAAAGTGAAATCTGACCTCCTGCCTCTCTGTGCTGTGACTCTTCTGCTGCTGATTCAACAAAACAGACACTTTTAATTTATTATGGTAGCTTCTGTTATCCGACACCGTATTGATGAAGGAAGCAATTGATGATGGGGGCCGTGGGCAAGAAATGCGATCTGTATACGCAGACTGCAGGAAGACTTGTTACAAATTACTGCTGAAGGTGAAGCTAATCCACACAATTTGGATTGGACACATCAGTCTGTTCATACTATGGCAGGCAGATAGTGAGAAAGAAGTGTTAGTCAGTTGACAGTGTATGAGCCATTTCTGTGTATGTGGGTGTGTGTCTGTATGGGGCCAGTAGGTGTCCTCAGTGCACCAGAAACACAGTACATAGGTGGGAACTAGGGGTCAGAGGTTAGAGGTTGCTAGTCGGAAGGAGCGAACAGTTTTCGACCGCTACGCTCCACTACGCTCACAACTGGTAACATGTGAATGGCACAGTGTTGGAATAAACAATTTGCAGAATGTACCCGGAAGTCTCTCTCTTCTTTCGCAAGCATTCAAGGTAAGCGCGTCGATCTATTGCCGTACTATGCAGCCCTCAGTGGCTTTAAGCTCCAGGCTTAGTCTCTATATTTAAGTCGTGAACTGGCTACACGGAGCTTCATTGCTATGAAGAACCCACGAGCATCTAAACAACGAGCATTGTACGTACCCGAGCCTACCTGTTGATATCCAAGGCGGTGAGAGGACGCCGCTGCACCGACGGGTAAGACGCTGACATCTGCTAATGCCGTTGGCATCCAGCACTTGCTGTGTTTGGGGCAATGCCAGCGTGAGGGTACCGGAGAGCGGTCAAAGGACGCCGTCACCCGCTAACGCTGTTAGCATCCTGCATTCGCTTTGCCCAAAGCCACGCCAAGCCAGCGCGAGGACACCGGAGGTCGGCCATAAGACGCCGTCGCCCGCTAACGCTGTTAGCCACCATCACTCACCTGTCGCCGTGGGAGCCAGCCACGCCGAGGACACCGGGAGCGGAGCTCCATACGCCGGCAGCGCAGGAACCACACCGGGATCACCATGGCGCCCAACGTGAGTAGTAGCGCTACAAATTTATGAATGGCCATTCATGTTTGTGTGCACAATAGTTGCTACATCCAAGGGGCGTGAATCCAATGCATTGGTGGTCAAAGAGGGAGGGTAATTAACTTGAACTTAAACTCGATAACTCGGGAGTTCATCATGGACGTGGGTGAAACTGTGGAAGAGCCCGCCAAGGCTATTTTGCAGCCAGCTGAAATAAACATTAATACTAATGGCACTGGTATGCAAAAGGACAAAGAAAAGAGTGTTGTAACATTAACTGCAAAGGCTTTGGCTGAAAAATTTGAAAGGTTGCAAAAGACTTGGAAAGCCAAATTAAATAAAGCGGGTGCATTAAGAGAAAATTTGCAAACGCTCATGCAAAAGAAAGATAAATTAAAGGTACAGTGTGTTCTGCATGATCTTGTTAATTTGTGTGATGATGCCAAAAACGTTCATGGTACTTTGATGGGTATTTTACCTGATGATGAAAAGGAGAAGCACGACATATGGTTCAAAGCAAAAATGATATGCAATAACGAATTTATTTTCAATGTGAAAAAATGGTTATCAAGTGCTGAACAAACATTAAAGGGTCACAATGATGATGGTAATGGTGATGATGGTGAATACAAGGACGTTGTGAATCCAGAGGACAGTATTTCAAATGTGGCCAGCAAACATTCAAGCAGAAAAAGCTCACATAGTGGAAGGTCAAGCACTACTTCCTCTTCAAGAATTAAAGCAGAGGCTGAAAGAGCTGCATTGCTTGCTCAAGCTGCAGCTCTACAGAAAATGCATGCTTTGAAGGAACAAGAACAACAGCTTAAAAGGAAAAAGGAGCAGCTTGAGTCGGAAACTAAGCTAGCCGCATCCACTGCTAAACTAGCAGTCTTACAGGCCTCCGACATCAAAAGTGTTTCTAAGTCATCAACAAATGCAATGAATTCCTGCCTGGACAAGAAAACCAAAACAACATCTACCAAGCTCAATCCATTGGCAAAAGTGTACAGACCTGTAAATCAGAGTAAACAATTGTCAAAAGATTGGTCATTGCCAACATCCAACCACCCAGCACCAGCTGCTATGCTAGCAATGGAGACTAGCCAGCAATCCCCCATTGGACAAAGTGAGCGGATGGATTCAAGGATGCAATATGTTTATCCCACAACGCCACTAAATGTAGCCTCACAGCCTTAGGGACACACACCGTTGAATGCTCAGCCACTGGATGAAAGGCAATTTGGAAGTATTTGTGCTATAATGGAGAGGCAGAACGAAATAACATCAGCCCTTGTACACCAGCAACGTTTAATGTTACTGCCAGCAAGAGACATTCCAGTGTTCGACGGGGACCCTCTTCAGTATATTTCCTTCCAGAGAGCATTTGAGCAAGGTGTGGAGCAGAAGGTTAGCAGAGGTGATTGTCTGTTTTACCTCGAACAATTTACGAAAGGACAGCCGTGGGAACTGGTCCGGAGTTGCCAGCATATGGCTCCAGAGTATGGTTACACTCAGGCTAAGCTGCTACTCCAACAACACTTTGGTAATGAGTTTAAGATTGCTACCTCATATATCGGAAAGGTCTTGGCCTGGCCTGCAGTAAAGGCAGAGGATGTAAATGCATTGCAACATTATTCTCTGTTCCTGCGTTCATGCTGCAACGTGATGGAGAACCTGCAGTATGTTTGAGAATTGGATATCCCAAGTAACATGAGAGCTGTCATGTCTAAGCTGCCATATAAGCTGAGGGAGCGATGGAGGATTGTTGCACACGACATATTGGAAACATCTGGACGAAGAGTGCTTTTTAAAGACCTGGTTGCATTTATTGAAAAACATGTTCGAATAATATCGGACCCTCTTTTTGGAGACATTCGTGATGTCTCACCTGGATCATCTAGCTCTAAGGTCAGCAGCAGGATGAAATCGCAACCACTGAATAAAATGAGAGGAAATAGTTTTGCCACCACCATCGCATCCATGCAATCAGCTGATAACTCCACGGATTCAAAGGGAGATGTACCATCAAATGGCTCTGTAGTGAAGTCAACCTGTCTGTGTTGTTCTGGAAATCATTTATTGGAAAAATGTCAACAGTTTACAAGAAAGAAGCACAGAGATAAAATAAGCTTCCTAAAGGAACAGGAGCTTTGTTTTGGCTGTTTAGGTGCTGGGCACCTGAGCCGAGAGTGCGACAAGCGTTTGGTCTGCAGGGTTTGTGGCCAAAGCCATCCCAGTGTGCTCCATGTTGACAAAAGGGACAAAGAGAGAGCAAAGTCAAGGCCCAAGGATAATACAACAGCATCTCAAAAAAAGTGTGGACATACAGGGGCCGGAGACGATTGCTGTCTTCTTTCCATCCTCCCAGTCCAAGTCATGTCCATCAAAGGTGATCATGTAATCAACACATATGCTTTTTTGGACCCTGGCAGCACAGCTACCTTTTGTTCAGAGCGCCTCATGCAAAGGCTCAACATTGTCGGTCGACGTACCAGTTTTCTTCTGCAAACTATGGGACAGCAAAGGGTCGTCCTGGCTTATTCTCTATCTGGCCTCGAAGTATCTGGCTTGGAAACCAACCTTTTCTATAAGCTTCCTGAAGTTCTTACTCAAAAGAAGATGCCTGTAAGTATGGATAACATTGTGAGGGAAGGAGATCTGGAAAAGTGGCCTTACCTATCTAAGGTAAAAATTCCCAGTTTGACGGCTAACGTGGATTTATTGATTGGTAGCAACGCTCCTAGGATGTTGGAGCCCTGGGAGGTCGTAAATAGCCAAGGGGAAGGACTATATGCTATAAGAGCAGCACTGGGTTGGGTCATTAATGGCCCTTTGCATGGTCACGTCTGCAGCTCGGAAGCCGAGCTCCCTTCAGTAACCGTCAGCAGGATTTCAGTGAGCCAATTGGAACAAATGTTGAGTGAGCAATACAACCATGACTTAACGAGAGAGCCACAGAAGAAAGGGGACTCTCAAGAGAGGACGTGAAGTTCATGGAAATGGCAGAGAGGTCTGCGACGCTCAGCGAAGGTCACTACAGCTTAAGGTTGCCCTTTAAGAAGGATGTCGTGTCCCTGCCAAACAACTTCTCCGTGGTGAAACAAAGGTTGTTGAGTCTGAAAAGGAAGTTCCTTTTGAATGAGCAGTTTTATGAGGAGTATAAAACCTACCTGGAGGGGATGATCAGCAAGGGTTATGCAGAACAGGTACCTGCACAGCAGCTTGACCGGGAAAGTGGCAAGATCTGGTATCTCCCCCACCACGGTGTATATCATCCAAGGAAGGGGGCTCTGCGGGTGGTGTTCGACTGCGGCGTAGCATTCAAGGGAATATCATTGAATAAGCAGCTCTTACAAGGCCCCAACCTTACAAGTACATTGCTTGGAGTCCTCATAAGGTTCAGACAGGAACCAGTGGCAGTTATGGGCGACATACAATCAATGTTCCACCAGGTCAAGGTTGCGGAGGAGGACAGAGATTTTTTGCGTTTCTTGTGGTGGCCAAATGGAGATCTAACCAAGCAGGTGGCTGAGTTTCGCATGACTGTTCATCTGTTCGGCGCGGTGTCCTCTCCAAGTTGTGCCAGCTTTGCCTTGAGAAAGACAGCGGAGGATAACCAGTCTGACTTTCCAGTCGCAGTGGTCCGAACAGTCAAGGAGAACTTTTATGTTGATGACTGTTTGAAGAGCATGTGCTCTGAAGAGGAAGCCACCCTCATGGTCAAAGATCTCATGGCGCTCTGTCAAAGGGGAGGTTTCACTCTGACCAAATGGATTGGTAACAATCGCACCATGCTGCAAACTCTTCATTCAAAGCGACAGTTGGATGAAGGGTCCAAATTTTTTGTGGAAACCAGAGGAGGACTGGCCAGAAAACGCTGTGGAGACGATGGTAGCTCTAGATGACATTGAGGTCAAAAGGGAAGCCATGGTGAATGTCATCAATGTGGAAGATGCACCTGATGCCACCGGACGGCTGCTGACATACTTCTCAGACTGGATGAAGCTCAAGGTGTCTGTCGCCTGGTTTCTTAAGCTGAAGGGCATTCTGTTGGAAAGGCAGAGCAGAAGGAGAGAGGCAGATGCCTCCAATTCCACCAAGCCAAGACCTCACGTGCCAGCAGGACAGGCTTTGTCAGCAAAGGATCTCCGGGAGGCAGAGCTTGCTATCATCCAGTTCTGCCAGCAGCAAAGATTTGGAGAGGAGATTGCTGCTCTGTCATCTGGGGAAGCTACCGTGAGCAGGCAGAGTGTTATCTACAGGTTGGATCCATATTTGGACAATGGGCTTTTGAGAGTTGGAGGGCGGTTGACGAGAGGCTCCTTGCCAGAGGAAACTAAACATCCACTTATCCTCCCCAAGGGTCAACATGTTGCCACTCTCATTATAAAGTACATTCACAGGCACCTTGGTCATGGTGGTCAATGAGGAGAAAGTATTGGGTCACAAGCGCCCACTCAGCCGTGAGAAAGGTCATAACAGAGTGTGGTTTCTGCAGGAGGTATAATGGGAGAGCTATGGAGCAAAAGATGGCGGATTTGCCGAGAGAAAGGATTCTGCCAGACTATCCACCGTTTACCAACGTTGGGATTGACTATTTCGGGCCTATTGTTGTGAGCAAAGGAAGAGGCACGGCTAAGCGTTATGGTGTAATTTTCACCTGTCTTGCTTGCAGAGCAGTCCATTTGGAAGTTGCTAATTCTTTGGATACAGATGCGTGTATCAGTGCCCTTCGCCGCTTCATTTGCAGGAGAGGTCAAGTTGCTCTCATTCGGTCCGACAACGCAACCAACTTCATTGGAGCAGAGAGAGAGCTAAGAGAGGCTCTGGCATCATTGAATCATGCTCAAATTCAAGGAGTTTTGCGAAAAGATGGAGTTGATTGGTGTTTCAATGTACCAGCAGGCTCGCATCATGGTGGAGTCTGGGAGCGGGTTATCCGCATAGTGAGGAGGATTCTGAGTTCGGTACTTCAACAGCAGAGATTGGACGATGATGGACTTCAAACAGTAATGTGAGAAGCTGAAGCCATTTTGAATGACCGGTCCATCACAAAACTCTCTGATGATCCAAGTGACCTGGAGCCACTCACTCCCAATCATATTTTGCTCATGAAAGGCAAACCATCCTTGCCACCTGGACTGTTTGAGCCACATGATCTGTATGTAAAAAGAAGATGGAGACAGGTTCAGTATATATCCGACCTTTTCTGGAAACGATGGGTGCGGGAGTACTTACCTTTGTTGCAGGAGAGGCAAAAATGGAACCAGGAAAGGAAGAATCTCAAGCCTGGGGATATCGTGGTCATAATGGATCCTACAGCTCCGCGAGGTTCTTGGCTACTGGGAAGAGTCTTGGAGGCTTTTCATGACAAGAGGGGACTTGTGCGCTTAGTGCGTTTGCAGACAAAGTCCAGTGTTATTGAGCATCCTGTGACAAAACTTTGTTTGCTGCATGAGGTTACAGAGTAACAGGTCTATGGTTTAAATGGGTTACATGAAACTGTATT
>JAPQLA010032606.1:0-12118 GCA_029822935.1 Naso vlamingii | reverse complement strand
AAGGTAGCTTATTATTGCCCATTAATATTAGAGTTTACTTTTAATTGAGTTTACTCAATATAATTTTTGTCCAAATTTAAAAAAAATCCTGGATACAAATTATTTTGATGAAAAATTTTAACTATTTTGGGGAGTCCCTGCAGCACCTCCATGGACCCCTTAGGGGTCACCACCCCCTGGTTGAAGACCACAGGTCCAGACCCTTCAGACCAGGGTGATATGTCTTTTTGGTGGATTGTCTTTGAATTTGGTACAAAAATAATCATGTATCCTCAGAATGAATTGTAACAACTTTGTCTGGTCAAAACTTCAACTTGTTCAATATAACATGTTCATGTCTAGCATCTAGCTGGCAAGTGCTGGCTCACTGACATGGATATGTTTGGAAATGAAAAGACCTGACAAACATAAGAACAGCTCAACTGCAAGCTTAGTTCTTTAATTAAAGTTTCAAATTCAGTCAATACAGCTATGTCACAATGTTACCAAGCAAATTAATTCCTGCATTCTAATTGTTTCTTTGTCATCCTTAGCTATATTGTTACCTTAAGGGTATGTCTGTCAGTAAATGTACATACAGCTGTTACACACACACACACACACACACTGGCAAGCAGCAAGGCTCCTGAACAGCTTCTGTGTAAAGGCTCATCTGTTTCATCACATGGAGTTTAAGATTGTGAGCAGGTCAAATGACGTTCAAAGGAAGAAAAAGAGGTATCTGTATTTTTACACACACTGCTCTAACATCTACATGTGTTGCTTAGCAATTTAAAAAAAATGTCATTTCACGGAATGCATTTTTAATATAGGTGACTAATTTTTCCTGAATTGTCTCTCCTGTGCTGATTATGACGTACTGCCTTTCCTGTGTCAGCCATCAAAATGTGGTTGTGAAGCACAAGGGAGGTTTTTTTTTTTCAGTTGCAGTTTACTTTAAAGTTAAATGCTTCTCTTTGCTTCTCTTTCTTTCAGCGGTCGTGTCTTGAGGAGCTCTAGCAAATATTTGTTACTGTTGCAGAAATGGCATTTTCATCAATGCACTGACAGTTTTAATCATATCTTCACTCTGCTCTGATTAACAGCATCTGTATGCTCTGCAGCCTCTCCGTCATCATCTCTGGCAACTGACCTGATCAAATCAGTGACGATACTCGTAATGTAACACATCCGATCAGAGAACCGAGATGTTTAGATTCTTTCAGGTCTAATCAGGAATTGGGCAAAGCTAAGAGCACGCACATCCTAAATTATAAGTCCCAGGTGCTGAACCGGAAAACAATTGGCATTATGTAGACATTTATGACGGTGTATACCTGATGTCCTAGTCCTATAATTTCAAGTTGTTTAGGCTGGTTCGCCGGGCTAATACTGGATATATTTTATTACATACTGGATGTGCGCACAGTCTGGGCTCTTCAGGTCTTAATGTTTATTACGTTCACCATTTTGTCTATGGAGTATTAATACTGCTATTTTAAGCGATCCCTTTTTTGTGTTTTGCATTTTTTGTCTTTATTTTCCTCTTTAATTTTTGCAAAGTGTTTATATTTTCGCAAAGTATTTTTTCAAAGTGTTTGTATTTTGTATTTCTCCATGTACTGTGGCTCACTTTGACCTTTTTTGTTAACCTATCAGACTGTAGAGTGGGTGTCACATGACCCCTACCGGGAACTGTTTGAGGTTCACCTCTGTCTAGCTCACATGGTCTGAGGAAGAGCTTTACAGCTCGGAAACGTCACCATGGTGGTAATCCAGTTATTAAATGAATGGGAGCATGATCCAGTATGGACTTTATTTTTCCTAATCAGGAATTGACACAGGGGTCAATTCCTCCATCTTTCCAGGAGACGCATAAACACAGCTAAGTCAGTGTACATATTTAGTGGAACTTTCAAGTACTTTTGAATTGAACTGATGTAGGAAAATGAGCCAAGGTCACCAAGTGTTAACATATATATTTTTTACAGCCTGCACTGGGATCCTTAAAAATGACTTCAGGGGCATCATGTGTAAACGTGGGCTACAAAAGTGTTGCGTATGCTGTTTCACGCACACGCCAGGTTGTATAAAAATCAACATGATGTGAGAATGTGTGGACCGTGCCACAAACTTTAGACCAGCTGTGAAAATGTGTGGGCTGTCCTGCAAACTCTGTCATCTGGCCGTGCCAAACTACAAAGAACTGAAACTCAATAAATGTGCCAAAATAATGTCAAGATAGGTCAGGAGGTGCATTTATCAGTATGTATGATTTTAGTTTTGATGTAGGTGGTCAAATTGCTGCAGTGAACACAACTGTGTGGCACACACACCGTGCACTCTTCCAAGTGCGCACACATACACATACACACACACATACACACACACACACACAAACGGTGCCTTCTCCTGTCACCTCACTGCTCCATCCATGCGTCTTCACCACCTTCACATGGGCTATGTTTACTTTATCAAAGCCTAAAAATAAAGCCAGTGAAGCTCTCACGCAGTCGTCACACCACATATCCTCATCATGAGCCCTCACACTTAATTCAGGCCAAGTTCACCGTAACTTAAAATGTGTTCACCTATCAAAGAAAATAAAACGTGTTCATGTATCAAACTTCCGTTTTCAAATTTATTACAGGACGAGGGGTATCACTGAATGTTGCGATCATTTCGGAAGGTTAATCAGTCAGTCTGATTGCTGTGAACAGATTAATACTGTGCAGCAACACGAGCTTAATGCTGATGGATGGACGACTTTCCCTGTCCTTGCTCTGTGAGAGGAAGTGAAAAGAAAGAACTTAATAAACGTGTTTTGATGTCCGCCTCGCCCTCAACACTTTGATTACTGTCAGAAAAAAAAAATCTCATTTTCTTCGTCTGTCTGTCTGCAGAACTTGTGATTTCATTGGACAAAACCAGCATTCAGCTGCTCATTTCTGTGTATTAATATCAATAAGGTGCTTTGCATTGACTGTTTATGGTTGAATGTGGGTGCAGAGAAGGCAGGATACAGGACTGATCCACCTGCGCACTTTTCCAAGTTGATTTGGGATTTTTAAAAGAAAGCTGCGCACAAACAGGTGTATGCTAGGTTTTATAAATGTGGATATTTTTTGGCACACGTACATTTCCTCATTTGTCCATATGCAAATGTTTAGTGTGGATTCTGCACGCAGTTTTATGCACAAGGCCCCTGGGCTTTTTAAAAAAACACCAAACTGGCTCGTCATAACTTCATATTCGACAAAGATTCCAAATGTGTAAAATAAAAATTATCAGTAGTCAGCAGCATGGACCAGACATCACTGAGATGTGCTGGATGCAGGGTATCACACAGCACCATCAAAGACCTTCTGTTCATTTTACAGTTTCCTCTTTAATCTGCATCACTGAGCTTCATCTGGACTGCTCGATATCACAGTTCCTCATTCCATGTCCATATTTAATACCATCACTTTCTGTCGGATGTTTTTCATCTTTTTTTACTTCTATTGTTTTTCTAGATTATTTTCAAAACTGCTGTCATGTGCTGAGATGATCTTCAAATGAATGAAGTTCTGCAAGTAGTTCAAGCAGACGATTGATTTTCCTGAATTACTGACTGATGGAGCATTACTGCCTGTGTGTTGTCAGGGATGACATGAAGGTAACTTTTTAAATAAATCAAGTAAAACAAACTGGAGGGAAATGATAAAATAATGCAAAACATGACAGGGAATACTGTGCCTGCAGAAATATAAATTTAACTCAAAAAGAACATCATGTGCCCTCGGCGCCACACCATCTGCATCCAAGGACATCAGATTCCTCTTGGGGAAAGCTTCTCGGCTGCAGCTCGCCCAGCTTCCTCATCCATTACAAAACTGTCAGAACACCACAGCAAGGAATTCAACACTTTAAAAATACAGACAGGAGGTGACCTGATTGGTTGTGATTGATGACATGGGCTTGATATAATCAAAATCCTCACTAATACATAAATTTACATGTATTAACGGTGAGTCTCAATTTGATAATATGAATATTAAAGAGGAGCTCAACTGGTTTTACTGTACACATGAAGATTGATTGAAAAAGTTGTTTGTGGTGAAAATTAAAAATATGAATATCATGAACTGTTGTAGATGCTTAAGTTTAGATTATATACACATATACATATACATACATACACACATCTACATGTATGTATCAGGGATGCACAATTTTATCAGGACTTTATCAGTATCGGCTGATATTGGCTTTAAAATTAACTATCAGATATGGGCTAGCACGCTGATATCCAGCAATATTAATACTGATAACATAATAAGCTGCTGTTTCCTTGCTTTAGGCTTTATTATTTGAATCATCTTTGAAATTACAAATTTGCATTTGTACAACTTTCCGCTGTGTTCATCAGACTGTATTTTAGTTGCCTGCTTCTGAATAGAAAAGATAAGTAAATATACAGCACATACAGAAATACTTCAATCCAGTGTTGTGGGATTTTCTGTTATTTTCTCATGTTTCATCCACAGTAAAAGAGAGTACATATCCTGTGTCCCAACATTTCACGAAAGAGGTAATTCTCCTGCTGGACCTGCATTGAAAACTGGCTGTGAGTGAGACTCCAACAAAGTCCTGCAGGCAGTAAGGACAGCCTTTCCACCAGTTGTGGAGGAATGCAGGTAAGCTTTTGATCTGTTATGCTGAAATAATTACAGGCTTGTATTGAAATAGTAATACTATGATAAGTTCACTTTGTGTGTTGTGAATTTATTCTATTTTAATATTGCTCAAACGTTTGCCAATACAGTGTTATTGAAAATATGTTATAACAGACATCCTGAAAAGATCAATTCATCTACCAGAAGTTGAATTTCTGCTTGCACAAAAACTGTGTATGAAACGAAAATACTTCCACCCACTGTAGAGTCTTTTAGCTTTAACACAACTTTCACGTACAGTGGGCTTTTCTTTCCCTGAGGCTACAAATCTTGCTCCCATGCCACTCCAAACTAGTTGAGCCGTCTCCTAGCCCACACAAACTTTGAATGGAGAAAACATCAGACACTGACAAACGTGGTAAATATTCTTATCAACATATCAACATATCTACACAGACACTAAAAATGATGTTAGCTTTGTGTTTACATGATTTAGTTAAAAAATATAAAAAGTATAAAAAATTATTTTCATATTATAAATACAATACACACACACACACACACAGACACACACACATATATATACATATATACATATATACATATATCTTACTGTGATGTCAGTGCAAATAGAACTTCTTGATATGGTCATGCCGCTAATGCACACGCCCCTCTACCCCTGTGTGCTCTGTTTAACTGTTTGCGATGTTAGCATGTTGTTCAATATGGCCCCAATAAAGTTTAAAGGTAATTGGGGTTTTTTTGCAGGGGGGCCGAATGAAGGAAAGTTAACTTTGACTCTCACTAAGTTTTTCTAACATAAGCACTGCTGTGTGTCCATTTGTGTCCTGCTGCTCTACAGGACTCCAGAATCCAAAACAAAGACTGGAAATGAGTTTCATGACCTCTGTAAAGACTAATAGCAACATCTTTCTACTTAGTGGAAAGAGTGACAAAGTCCCAAGAGTGTGGACACACACACCACTGTAGACCAGAGTCTGAGACCTTGGTTGTAAAATTTTAGACCACCAGTCTTTTCTTAAACCTGACCAGCCATGTGTCGCTGAGATGTAATTCAGTAGGCACTGATTTATTCAACCCAGTCATAATAAAAAACAATAAAACTGAAACCGATCTTTGGTTGTGAGAAAGCTAATATACAGTAATAGATATCAGCCATCTTTTTTTCTTTTTCTATTCTTTTCTTTCTTTATTTAAATATTTATTTTTATTTCAGTCCGGCAATTGTATTACAGCATGTAAATTATGGGACATTTCTCTGGGCTTTTTCAAAATACGAATACCCCCCACCCAACTTCCCCACCCCATATCTCTATAGCCACCTTAATGAAAAATATCAATATGTAAATTTAATAGCATCAGTATAGTTTAGCATATGATATGTAAAAAATGAACTTTAAAAAAAAAAAAGAAAAAGGCACCACAGAAAATAAAGAAGAAGAGAACACAGAACAAAGGTTACAAAGGTTATATACACATAACAATAGTAACAGCAGGCTGTATCAGATAGAAGTTTCTTTTATGTGATACGAGAGATCAGTCACTGTCTTTTGTTAATACAGTCCATGAGAGCAGACCATATTTTCAGAAACAGGTCTTGGTGTCCAGAGAGTCTGGATATGACTCTTTCATAACTTGCTATATTCGACATCAGTTCAATCCAGTGCTGAAAAGATGAAGGTGTGACTGTTTTCCACTGTCTCACGATAACTCTGCATCCTGTTAACACTGCCAGTCGACACCACCATTTTTTGAGACCAGACATTTAGTGTTGACAAGGCATAATTCCCAAGAGACATAGTTCTGGACTTTTGGTTAGGAAAACATTAAACAGGTCATTTCTCAGAAAAATTATTTTACACCATAGGTCCTTAACCAGATCACAGTCATACAACATATGTAACATCGTTCTAGTTTCATTATAACAACATAAGTCACCATCTCTTAGTTTGTGTCAAGCCATTCTGCTTGGGATCCAGTAGGATCAGTGAAGGATTTTGTAAGTAGCCTAATGAATTGCCAGTTTAAGGCCCCCTAATTTAGGTGCATTAAGTTAACTCTACCAAGTAATGATATATTCAGTTTGTTCCAGTTAAGTAAGAGGGACTCAGTGTTTTGTATAATAGGCTGGAGATTAGCCTGCATCATTTTTGTAATGATGGACAGAAGTTTAATACCTAGATACACCATGCCACAGTGGACACATCTGAATGGCCATCCAGTACATAATGATTCAGTGCATATGCTCCATATTGTCATTACCTCTGATTTAGTCCAGTTCATTTTATTTCTATTCTTTTTCATCTTTATTATGTCACTCGACCTGCAACTGTCAGTAATTAACATGTGGTTACTGACAGTTGCATTCGGGGCCCAAACACTGAAGGTGAAGGAACTTTTGTTTTTATGGAAAGTATTTTTCTGCTCTTGCAAAACATTTTTAAGGTTTTGAGATACCTGAATAATCATGAAACTTAACATAGGCATGGTTAAGAGGAAGAAACTCTTCTCCTCCTTCACAAGGTGATGAGCTCTACTCCAAATGAGGTCAGAAAAGCCCTGAGAACCTGATGATGCCTAATTGTGACTAAGCAAAACAGCTATGACAATTTGATTTTGCCATTAAACAAGAAGTCATACTTAAGGGGCTCAGGATGTTTAATACTCACAGATTTTGGCACACAGGTGTCACAAATGGTGGCAGGTGACATATAATATGGGTCTTTGAAATGGGTGTGGAGAAATGGCTTTATAGCGCCCCCTAAGAATTACAACAGCAAAGTACCCTTGCCCTCTGTTTGACCTAGATGTTATAAATTTAATGGTGTGTGCTACAATACAGGACTTAAAAAAAAAACAAAAAAACATGTCTCTGCCATTACCCAAACCCGACAAAAGGTCAACCTGAACTTTTGGAAACAAAAAAGACTGATGAACTGCAAACTTGTGTAGGAGTACAAGTTCAAGAAAGTAATACAAAACTTTGTCTTGTGTGATGAACAACTGAATCACAGCAGCTGAAAGGGTGTGTTTTCTCCCTTCCATGTCTGTCTGCACCACAAAACATAATAACTAAGCTGAGAAAGCTCCTCCATCAGGATGTCACTGTGTCTGCTGGGATGACGGCAGGCCACTTCAGGTCAAGAAGCAGAGAAATGTCAATAATAAGGCAAGACAAGTGAGAGTGAGGTATGAAAAGGTACACACAGACTTGCACCAGTCCAAACATGAATAAAAAAGTCTGTTTTTTTAACTCTGAGTACAAGCACGAAAGCACGTGAAAACTGATGAAACACAAAGCAAATGAAAATAAATAAATAAATAAATAAATAAATCTTTGACTTAACCACACACTTGCAGCATTTAAAAAAAACAAAGAACTACAATTAGGGTTTTCTCAAATGGTGCTGAAACTTTTCTTAATGATATCAACAAATACACAGTTCCCCTCTTTTAAAGGGCAAGGCAAGTTTATTAATATAGCACCATTCAGACACAAGGCAATTCAAAGTGCTTTACACAGGCCTAGAAAACACAAAAATCAGATATTCAAAAATTATTAAGATTAAAATGTAATAAAAGCAAATGCATCAAATAAAGGTTTGACAGAAATTGCATTTAAAAGAAAAAAAAAAGTAAAAAAATAATAATAATAAAGGCGATAAATCATTGATGTTATAGTGTCCCATGATCCAAGTCAGGTAGAGCCTATGGATGTTGAAAAGAAGAGGCCCAAGAATGGACCCTTGAGGAATTCCACATGGTTTTTGATTGCTCTGATTCATGGTTGCCAACTGACACAAAGTAGTCCCTGTCTTGTAAATAAGATTCAAACCAACTGAGCACTGTGCCAGAAAGTCTGTCAAGAAGAATCTCATGGTCTACTGTGTCAAATGCAGCACCATGATCCAATAATACAAAAACTAAAGTTTTTGATGCCACACTGCTCAGGCGAATGCCATTTAGGACTTAAATGACTGCAGTCTCAGTGCTGGTCAAAATCCAGACTGAAAAGCATTAAACACATTGTTTTCCACCAAGAAAGAATTAAGTTGCTGGAAACGTCCTTCTAAGTGATCTTTCCTAAAAAAGGTCGGTTTGATATAGGCCCGTAATAACTTACAACTGAGGCATCCAGATTAGGCTTTTTTTATGAGCGGCTTAATAACTGTGGTCTTCATGGCCTTTTGGGAAAAAGCCTGACTGTAAAGAACCCTTCACTATGTTTTGTGTATCTGACGCCACACTGTCAAAAACATCTTTTAAAAAAAGGCATAAAATCATGGTCAGTAATATTATAGAACTGCTGTTTTATTGGTAAGTGTTGGAAATTGCAACTAAGCTGAGATATTAATGTTGGGATTCTTGGGGAGGCAAATTCATATTTTGGCCATCAGAATTGATTAATAGTTATCATAGATAATTATTAATCATGTTAAGTTTTAATAATTTTCATTAGATCACCTCAGGAGCACCACCCTTAAAAAGGGAAATGACTGCCAGTTTGCTTATTCAATCTCATAAAAAGTACTTAACTGTATATCTGGAATTTGATCAATAAATAACTTAACTTAAATCAAATGACCATGTTAACAGCTAGTAAAGGTTGAAGGTTTTCGGAGTTCTTGTCAGTGAAGAGGTTGGCAACATTCACTCTCGTGCAACATTAAACAGACAGCATGTAGTTTGAAAAGCCTTTATTACACAAACAATTAACACAATCTAACTAAACATGTACTATAGTGTGCATGTGTGTGCATGAGTGTGAGTCTGTGTGTGTAGGCAAACTACAGGTAAGATGGTTGACAAAGGGAAGGACTTAGGTCCAAGATGGCAGCTGAAAACCACGTTTCTTTTGTTGAAGTGGAACGAAGAAAACATGGTGGAGCTCAGACCATGTGCTTGTAATTTCACATGTGGGTGTGAAATGAGCCAAGCTGAAAGGGTGTGAGTGTGTGTGTGTGTGTCACAGTGCTACAATAGAAAAGACTGTTAGCTGCATGCAAAGACCTGGTCTGTGAGAAGCAAGACATGACTAACAACTTGGCAAAGCCAACTATCAATAACCAAAGTACAGTGATATCACATTAACACTTAACCAGTCTGGAATACATTCAGTGTGTGTTGTTGTTGAGAGGAGCTCTGTCTTCATGCAGCAGTTACCGTAAGAGAGCAATAAAAATCAAACGTTTGAATTCTTTCGACCTAGGCCACAGGTCTCAGCTTACTGGGTGAGTAAAAGACTCCTTGAAGTGTTTCTCTTTGAATGCTTCTGGATCCTTCGGAAGCTGCTGAGCAACCCAAATGTTCCTCCTCACTTGCAGACATGGAGATCATCCTTTTCCCAGAAGAAGACGGACTCACCGCGACACTGCTCCTCCACCAGAGTCGACTCTGCTGATCCTCCTCTGCCGTACCGAGGACAGCTAAATGCACCCTGCTGTAGGACGCTACAGCCGCCCCGCTCGCTATTGGATCGACGGATTGATGAGGCGCTGGGAAGCAAGCTATCCGCTCCAAGCGACTCAGAGTAAGAGAGCTTTTGTCTGAGCAGAGGCTATAGTTAGCGTGAAAGCTATTTACTGTGTATTTTGAAGACTGCTGTGTCCTTCTTATGCTTTACTTTGCATGCTGTTGTTGCCTGTAACTAGAAGCTGTTATTTTTGTATATTCACTTGGTGAATATTTTGCTGGTAGTTTGTGTTGTTGCGTGCAGTTCACAATACTGTGCGTTTGTAACTAGAAGACCAGTAGAAGGTAGATGAGCGCTAGTTCATCTGCCAGCCTCTGAGGTGTATAAAAAATTTTTTGTGTCCATCCACGACTCTTGTACCTCACGCCATTTCTGAGAATAGGCTCTTCGTTTTCCTTTCTTTCCCCTCTGTTACTAACCACATGCACACTCATACATTTATGCACTGCTTTAAAGACACTAGAGTCTGAGACCTTTGTAGTAAAATTTAGTAATAATAGTTTAGTAATAGTCTTTGACGGATTTTCGTTGGCTTAGTTGTATTGATTTATTAATGAAGTAATTTTTGCAATAAACATTTGTTAGCTGAACCAGAACAGTTCTCTGTGGTTATTTGAGCATGATTTATTGTAACATTCACTGGTTGATGCAGTCACTGCTCAATCTCATACCTTCTCACCCATTTAATTGTTAAATATTTCCCAAATATTAACAAACTTAGGTATTTCCTTCTGTTCGAGACTGATAGTTTGGTCACTGATCCCTGACTTCAGGGTGAGGCCCCGAAATTATTAATTGATATCATTTTAATTTCCTAATAATAATTTATATTTTTTATTAATTACTTTCAGTAATTAATTGTCAATAACCAAATTTCTTGAAGTAATTCCCAACATAAATGATATTTGAATGTAAAATTTAACAGATAACTGTTAAATTATATATACTAAATATGCTATTTGAATATATAATTAAAGCTGCAAGCAGTCTTGGTCGGGACCTCGCACTCTGGCCCATCAGTTAGGTCTGGTCATGGCTCCCAGCCCAATAAATGTTCGTAAAATATCAATTTTTTAGGGATTTTAGGGTCTTTTTTTTTTTTTTTTTTTTTAAAGGACCTTTATTTTGAAGGAGTTTTAGGCTTTTATTTTGAAAGTCAGGGTAGACGCAAGTGAACTGGTCAAGTTTGATTGACGTGAACAGTCATGAACACGTGAACAGGTGAGTGAGGATGAGAAGTGTCTGCAGACAGACACAGTCAAACGTCCATTCAATTCAAATGGCAGATCTACATTTATCTGACCTCATGTGACCTGGTCAGAGTTTGATTGACATGTGTACAGGCAGCTGTGAGGTGATGAGTCATGTAGGCAGGCAGACAGAGAGTAATATTAATTCAATTTAAAGGAGAAAGTGATCAAACCATAGACTGTACAAAAGATGGATGGAGCCTTCGTGATGTCACCCATTGGTTTCTGGACTGCCGTTTTGAAGCCTCGAGTTCGGGATTTGGCCGTTGCCAGATTGACTGTCTTGAAATCGGATGTGAATGTGATTGGTTGAGACGGTGGAGCGGGGAGGAGCCGAGGGCTGGGTCGCTCTGGCCCACACACAGGCCCACCTGTTGGTCAAACAGATACCCGCGATGGTGCGAAGCTGGTTCAGAGCGCAGCAGCAGGAAGTTGTGGCTAACAAAGCTAGCTTCTTTAAACTGAGGTAAACTTCTAATTAATTTGGATATATTTGGCAAATATAGTTTATTTGGTTCTGTTGGGAATACGCTGCCTCACGGGGGTGTCATTAATGTTTACATTACACTGCCTCGCGGGGGGCACCATTAATGCAACTTAATGTTTTAGCTATCAGAATTAATTAATGATTATCATAGATAATTATTAATTGTATTAAATAAGATCTAATTTACATCAGATCGCCTCAGGAGCACCACCCTTAAAAAGGGAAAAGATAGCCACTTCATTGATTCAGT
>JAPQLA010032569.1:16497-34019 GCA_029822935.1 Naso vlamingii | reverse complement strand
GGATGGTATGAGATAAACTGATCATAGGTGACTTGATTTATGAGGCAAACATTGATTATGACTGGAGATGCCCTTTAGTGGTAAAAATTAGCATAAAAGGTTAAAAAAAAAATTAAAATAGAAAAAATGAAATTTAGGACAAAAGAAAAAAAGTTAAAACAATAAATAAATAAAACAGATTTCATAGGGCCCTGCTATTTTGTGCGATTCCATTGTGTCTTCAAGTTTGCTTTCTTTGCCATAAAACGGACTGGTCCTTCAGCAGCGCTCAGAATTTCACAATAGTTTTCTAATCTTCTCATTGTAATGTTGTTTTTTCCTTTGACAGGCACACTGCCCAAAACAAAGGTCTGTCACTCTTGTGTGAGTGGTGTGTGTGTTTGAGTGAGTGAGTGTGTGTGCTTGTGCTTGTGCATATGTTCTTTCCTCCATGCATATGCATGCACGTGTATGTGCTCATGTTTCAAGCATACTTGTCATTCCTCACAGATTCAGTCTTTGTGTTTAGAGGCTTAAGTTGTTTTAAACAGGCTGTGGGTTACCAGAGGTCGTCCAGGGTCAACAAAAGGATTATTGTAATTGGGAGGAAAAACAGCAGTAGAGGATGGGACTGGACAGAGGTTTTTGCCAGGTGCTACAAACACACATAATCCTAATATGAAAAACAAACAAACGTGGGTCATCGAGACAAAATGAGTGAGGTGTCGAATCAGGGGAAGGCAGGAAAAGGAATGCATTACAGTTTCAAAGAGACAAAGCTCCTGGAGTCAAACAGTTTACATTTCAGAAAACATTTTACATTTCAGTCTCAAGCCCTTTTAGACACAGAGTTCACAACATTTTTGGCTTTATCTGCCTGTTAAAGTTCTGGCTTTGTGTTATCATTAGACAGAATTGTCATTTATGTAAATGTTCCTTCAAGCCTTGCAGACTTGACAGGAAATTTTTGGAAAAAGACTTTATGATCATGCAGGTATTGAAAGGTATTGAGAGCTTTTTCTCTTTTCTCACACACTGATTGAGTTAAAAACTTCATTTCCAGTTGAAGCCCCTCTCAGTGAATGCTTCGACTGTCCTAATTTCTCACCGTCAGTGCCCTGAAAGTCTTTCTGCCAAAGCCCTGAAAAAAAGTGATAAAAATTTTTGTCATCCATTATTTAAGTCTGGTCCAAATTGTTTTCCCTCCTTTTGATTATGACTTAGGACCGAGTGCCAAAAAAAAAAAATCAGGAAAATCTATCTAACTTCTTTTTTTTTTTTTTCTCATCTGTAAAACACGGCAAAAAATGTTTTCCTGATACCTGTAAAAATAGGTACTTCTGTCATTTTTTTATTATTTTTATCAAAAACCAATGTTCAACAACACAAGCATCGAATGACAAGAAGTTGGGACTCGCGATTAGTTATTGTTTTCTCACATGCAAATCTGTTGTGATGTTTATATAAATGTGGTTTGGGGGCTGACTTAGTGTAAGATTTACATCACATAAGTATCGCAAGGTTTGTGTCTTAAAGGGACATGAGTCAGAGATCATTCCTGGTCAGCAGGTCAATAAAATAAACATGAGGCCGTTTCATACCATCCCTATGCTGAGATGGAAATGTTAGGAAACAAAAACAATGAGGACAATCCCATGCAGACCAAACTCACTGCAGAATTTTGAATAATTTAAGAATGATCCAGTTTTGTCTGTCCTTTTTCCTTTCTACATTTAATGCAGGTCAGTTTGCAGTCATGTAAAAAATTCACTAAGTCCGTGTAGAACATTGTTTTGTTGAAAGAACTGAGACAATGAGCGCTGCTTTATTCTCCCACAGGCAACAAACAAGAACATTTTTTCCAAATAGCACACAAAAAAAGTATTAGATGTTTGCCCCAAAGTTAACAACTGTAGCTTTAATTATGTCAGGAGAACTGTGTTAGGAGACAGTAGCTTGCCTTGGCATTTAAACATTTAAACCCTGCTCCTTTCATACATCACTAATTTAAGTGAGGCTTTTACACTGAGCTGTAGGCAGAATGAAGTCGGCTTAGTTAGACTAAAATGAATATTTAAAGTGTCTTGGTCATTGTTTGTTTTATCAATTACAGATGCTGTTTTTCTAAAAGTTTAGAAAAATTTGCTTTTCTGTATCCGCATTGCTCTGCACTGAGAAGCAGAAGCATGACTAGAGAACAGGAACTGCCATTTTAAACATCAAAGATAAAACATCATCCTCTGATGACTCCGATCATATCAGGCTTTGCTAAGAGGGTCCTTCTTTGGAGAGGTCAAAGTTCAGGGGTGGGTGATCTCACTTAGCCTCAAGGGTCACCGTGCTTGAATACCACGGTCACTTGACATAATACCATGACCATGTGACATAACTCTTGCTGTACTGTATTGTCTGAGCATCTTAACTCTCTATGTTTTAGTCTTTGAGGAATCCTGTTAGTGGCACTTGTTGAATTTGTTGAGAAGCCGGCAGACATTATATGAAGTGAGCAACAAGAGGAGGTTTAAACAATAGAAGGAATGCTCTGCGAACCTTTGTGGCCTTTGACAGAGGCAAATGTCAGAATTCCTCCTGCTCTTCTGCCTGCCTCCGCAGGTTTACATTAATCTTTACACTTTGATAGTTTGACAGTTCATAGCTTGTGTCTTAGGGTCAGGGCCCAAAATCTGTCTTGAGATGATCCGTTGGCATCCTGTATATCTTTGAGGTCCCAAGATCAGCATCATTTCAACATAAAGAAGTGCATTGCTCTTTCATGTTTTACCCCCAGATATAAGGTTGCAGACTTGGCTATTATATTAAATATTACATACATGTTTGCCTTTTATGTATTGAATACATCTGTTTTAGCATTTTTGGCTTTTGCTAGGCAACTCATATTTCCAGCCTACATGATTCTTCTTGGTTGGCATATTTGTAAAACCCTTGTGAGCGATTTTGCCAGATACTGAATCTATGAAACAGCAGTTTGAAGTAATTTGAATCTGTGTTACACTTTGAAACACACAGAAGAATGTCTAGGGAATTAATTTTGAATAAAGCACTGTAGTATTTCAGCACAGTAGTTTTGATACTAGGTATTTTCATTTTAGAGTCATTCTGTGTTGTGTGTTAAAGGAGAGGATGGTTTTTTGCACATTAAGCCTTGTAACAAGGATATTTACGATCACATATGAATTATTATCAGTGCAGTCTTTAGAGCTTGAGCTCACAGCTCATGTCACTGCTAGCTGAAAACAACGGAGTAGCATGTGCACTCAGACAATCTGTCAAAAATACCGTAAACACTCATTTTAAAAGACGTGAAACTCGCAAATGTTTAGCGGTGTCGCCTCATGTACCAACACTAAAACATGAGGCTAAACAAGGATATATAACCTGGGAAGTTTACACAGCACAAGTTTTTGCTTCAAACGAAACACTTTCGCTGCTGTTCGGCCTTCCTTTTACATGACATCGGCGTGCTGATGCCCTTTAAATAGCAAACGTTTTAAACTGGGCTCCAAAGTGGAATCTGTTAAAAACTGCAACCTTCTTTCCGACTGTGTGAACTGACAAGCGGAGTGTCTGTGAGGGTGGTGACGACGCTAATGCTGATGCCAGCGCAAGTCAATGCATTTCGCTCTAGCCACTACCAAACTCTGATTAAACACTCCGCAGTGCACCGAAAGCAGGTCAAACATGACGACGGTCTATTGAGGCAAATTTAAGTTCGTGTCAGTGTTTTAGAAGTCAGTCTAAGGCTGAATGTCTTTAATTTGTGGCTGCTTAGAGCTTAGCAGCAACAGGAAGTTAACAACTTTAAGCAGCTCCAACAGTATGTCGTTACAAACTTACACCGCCGACTACTGGCCTTGTACGCATATTACTGCTTTCAGTTATTCGTGTAAATGTGGACATATTCTGATGATGCAACGGAAAGCCCTTTCTGTTTTTAGTTGGGCTGCTGCCATGTGAATGTGGTCTAAAGCTCCTAACCTGAAACCTGATTGTTGCACTAAGCTTTGATAAAGCACCTCATAAGGATAAAGTAACAAGGTGCAACCTTTTACCTTGTAGATACAATAAAGTGCATCCGCATATATTCATAAAACAGTCAGTGTAATTGCATGCTCTTCTTCATTCCCTGCTTCAGATTCTTGCAGATGTAGCAAGACCCCCACTGTGTTTGCAGTCCCACACCCTCCCCCTAGTGTGTTTCAGTGGGGGGAGGGAATGTGTTTCACTCCACTCACACCCCTCCTCTGTAATGAGGCAGCCACTATGCAGGTGTTTCCTGTAGTATAGTGGTATTGTAGGCCTGCACCTGAGGATAAAGGGCATATCAGAACCCATGGAAATAAAGTTGTAATCCCATCTGAGAGTTGGGGGAGGTGGTGATGGATAACACATTTATCTCATGTTGATGCTATGTTTCGTCTTTTAATTATTAAGGTCTTCTCAAATTTAGAAACTTTTTATGTGAAATTTGAGGTAAATGCCAGTTCAGTTTACATTTATATTTTTTATATTTTACTGTGTATTTACCGTTTGGAGGCTGCATTGTATAGATGACTCGTAAAATAAACTTTTGTGAATTTGTCCTTCAGTCATATTATTTTTGTTCCCCTAATAGAATCATGTATCTATTGATCATATGAATATGTACATATAGACGCAATTATCAGTTTATTAAAAATCTGTTCTGGAAGTTGCTCAGACTTTCTGAAACCTCCTGTAATTTTGTTTCCAGATCAGAGCAGACCTACAACAAGACCGGTACAGGACCTGTTGGAAAGATCGCCCATCGTCGTAGCAACCACAGCAGAGTGAAATCCCTCCGTCTTCAGCGGAATGGCAAAAACCAACCAAATGAGGTCGCGCCCTCCTCTTCTATCCTTCCCTCATCCCTCCGTTCTTCTACCCTGCCTCCATCTTCCACTATTCCATCTTCAAGTCCTTCATCCTCCAGTGTTCTTCAAAGCGGAGATCAACAAAAGCAGCAAGACATGACCAGGACAGCTCTCATCAAGTAAGAACCTCATTTGAATTTTATCTGTTAAACAGAAGTAGGAAAGGGTTTTTTTTGTTTTTGTTTTTTTCCCAGAGGATGAAAAAATAATCTTCAGCTCTTTATCACACTTGCATCTCATAATGTGCAGTACACGCAGTGGTAATGCCTTTGTGGTCTGCAGTTTAAACCACATCTGTGAATGGTATACCCTAAAATATAAGTATTTTATAATCAGACACTTAAAGTGTAAATTAACAATAATCTAAGTCTGAATCAAGTATACAATGTTTGCAAACTTTACCTGCGTGGAAAATTGCCCGGTTGAAATGTGTCTCTAAACAAGTTCTTACCTTGCTCGACTTTGTTGGTTTAAACAAAGCTGAGGCACAGAACGGGCAGTTGTGTGTGCAGCATGTGGTGTGCCTTTCAAACCCAGCAAGGACCTTCCCTCTTGGATTGTTTTGTGCATTTTTAAAAGAACAGAGCATAAATATTCAAACTGAACATTTGGAGATCGTTTCACACACACGACTTCTCCCTCAGTCTGATACAGCTCCAAAAAAACTTCAATCTTCTGTCCTGGATTGAATAATTTTTTGTCAGTGAAATCTGCCGTGAAAGGTAAGGTGCCAGGTGGCGCTGTTGTGAAAAACAGAAGTTCCTAGAACTGCGGTCGTGAAAGTGCAGCCTCCAGTTCTGCCAGAACATGCTACTCACCCCAACTCATGATCTTCTCATATCTGACTGATAATGAATATACACCTGGTGATTGTTCCCCACAGATACACAGACTAGGATAGAAGGTTCAGTGTTGACAGTGGTTGATGTTCAGAACAACACCCTCACAGCCCAAGGGAAGAACATTAACAAATTAATTTAAACTCTAATTGGGTATTTTCATTCACATCTCCCCCAGTGGGATTGAATTATTTATCCTACATTAGATGTTCAGGCTGTTAAAATGATTTTGACTTCATGCATCATTCAACCTCAACAACTGTGCTGCATACTAATGTTTGCATTTATTGATTTGACTAAGTGTAGACCCACCTAACATTATTAAATACTGAAGCTGTTTGAAAGTGCTCGAGTATAATAGCATGCAAACACATGTAGCTCAGCCTGTATCCCAGGGACTTTAGCTGACCCCATCTGTGTTTGCTTTAACACTGGTGGACTTAGCTTAGCCAGATTTGAACCTAACTGTGTATTGTCAACTTGATGAATGGAGAGATCTGAGCAGAGTAATCTCTACACTAATACTTGACCTCGGGAAGGAAGTGCATGATTGCTAGGAGATGAAAAACACCTCTGTAGCTATTTATCCTGACATACTGAAAAGCTTTTTTGAAGTTAAATCACTTTTTTAAACAGTTATCATTGAGATTTTACCCGGTACTTTGTTGGTACATTGGTAATGGTAATTTTTTAAAGAGACAAACTTCATAGTTAGTACGTTGTTCAAAACAGCCATTCAGATACAATAAAGTTTGAGTAACACAATCAACGCTGACTGGCAGGGCTTACACTAGAAAAGTTTGGTGCCACTCAAAGTGTCCTTTAAGATTTCAATTTGCCGGACAAATGGCAGAAATTCCAGTCAAATATTTATTGAGATTAAGAAATGTTAGGCAGCCTAGATGAAGGATGACATTATTGAGGCACGTAGATTTAGCCTGTAATATTCTTTATTAAAAACATTCTAAATAAAAAGTCATGTCAACAGACGTGCGCAACGTCATTTTAAAAATATGCTGGACTCAGCAGAGTCCTGAAGCCGCTCTGCTGGCTCCTCCGCAATGCATCCACCAGTTAGAAAGAGAAATGCAGAGGAGGAAAATGAAACTGGAACCTGCAACGCTTTTAATCTGCTGTGAAACAATCAAAAAATATCATTGTTTCTGTCATTGAACCTTTCCACTGCTGTCTCACCTCACCAGCGCTCTCTCTGTCACTTGCTCTACGCTCTGCTTGTGCCGGGGGGGGGGAGGGGGATCAGTGGACATTTTGACTGTGATATTTAAATATGTTGGACTTCAACAGATTTTTGCAGTCAAAGGCTGGTAATTATCGGACAGCATAAGCTCTGCTGACTGGTATCCGCAATCAACACCATAAACAAAATACAGTAATTTTTAAGGAAGCGAAGTGTCACAGTCAGAAATACGATGGGAAAACCTTACTGGTGATTAACAAGATCCAACTCGCCGAACAAGCCTTTTAATGGAGCATAACGGATGTGGAAGAATGCTGTGGTCGAGATTAAAGTGAGTATGGTAAGCAGAGCAAACCACATCACGTAACAGATCCAGTTTCACACTATCAATCAGGCGATTCGTAAGCCGTCTTAATCTGGTTTGAGGTTCCGCTTGTTGGAAGTGCGGTTGTTTTACAATGAGACCTGACATCAAACATAAAACGGCTTCTTACTTATTAATGCAAAAGGTGCCAGAGAAACTTTGTTTTTGTCCTTTTAGCTTATGTCAAACGGTATTCCCAGTGAGCTGAGTAGGATCCTTCATGTCACTCAATAACATGAGTTATTCATTGAGTTTTAATTAGTGGTCATGCCATCTCCATTCCACATCACAAAAGATACTGCTGTTTTATATCAGACATCAAAAGATACAACAGGAAATCTTTTTAGAAATACACACAGCTTAGGGTCTTTATTTTACCAATAATTCCTGCCAAAAGCTATACTGGCTGATAAAACCTCGAACATCATTTGATATAATTCATGTGTGCAACAATATAGAGTAAAGGCACCATTTATGTGAATCTGCATTGTTCAGATCATGTGATCCGGCATAAATGGGAAATAGGGATGTATCACCGTGTACAAGGATGCACTGTCGTAACTGTGTATCTAAGACTAAAGTAAGAAGGGGTGTCAGGACTATAGTTGAAGTTCAGGTAGTTGATCATAATAACACCAAAAACAACGACAGCAACAACAATAATGAAAATTATTATTATTGTTGTTGTTGTTGTTGTTGTTGTTATTGTTATTATTACTGCATATTGATAATAATGACATCACAGCACACAGTACACCAACATTGCAGCCGTGTCTGTGCTGGTTTCAAATTGCGATCACTTCTCCTTGTTGACACAGTGGGTTTGTCTGTATGTTGACAACATTGGCTTAACGTAGATTTATTTGTTTATTATTTGCACAGAGCAGACAATAAGTCTTTTTTTTTTCAGACATTATTTGATGACAACTAAAACCTTTCAGCCTTTCGCCACCGTGTATTTTTAGCAAACACACAATGTGGGGCAGTGGCACCAAACTTAGAACAAAGACATTCCCCTTTTTTTGAAAAGCAAACTCTCAATGTGTCATCACATTAATGTAAATGGAATAAGACTGGTGAGTAATTTACCACTGATATTTGTTGCCTAGTCATAACACTCTTACTCTGATGAATGTTTGATATTGCCCAATGTCATATTTTAACCACAAAAACAAAGACATGTGACCGCACTGCCCCGCCCTCATGCAGACACACACAGCGAGGTTACTGGGTGATTATTAGACCCGTTGGCTTGTGTCTGGCCTTGCTGTAAACACCAATGGTAAATTTGTCACACTGATGTGTTTATGGTCTTTCAAATGGGTTTATGAGATGAGTACATTTGAGTAACTGAGACAAAGCAAGAATGAACCCATTCTGTTGTGTTTTCCATCACATTTAGCAGCAGGGCAGGGTGGGAACACCACAGCACTAAAATAGACTTGTAGTTTCCTGTTAAGTAGGTTACACACCTTCTGTACAATATGTCCCTCCTAAGAATATAATGGGAGGTACGCTCATCTGTACTGTTTACACAACAACTTTCTTCAACAACAACTTGTGTACATGTATACATTCCTGTTGGCAAATTTATATTAATGAGTTGATTGCGACTGAGTGAGTGGTGTGCAGCTGTTCCGTGTGTGTGTGGGAAACAAGGAAAAGGCACAGGAAGATGAGCTCAGCTGTCCGGTCAAAACTACCTCAGTGACGGAACCGTATCTGCCTGCCAGAGGCCCCCCGACACACCCAGCCTTAAATTACTTTTCCATTTTCTGCTGCTTCTTTCACACAGGACATCAGATCAGGGGTCACAGTTTAAAAAAAGGGAGGTGTTGAAAGAGAGTAAAAAAATAATTGTGTAGTAAAAGTCTTTTTCGCAGATACGCCTCAGTATTTGCATAATTATTGTCAAAGCAATGTTCCACTTACAAAGGAACAGTTACATGAAAGCTGAATGTTATAATGGCTTTATAACAATTTCACATATTTTTGACTATATACTATAAAAAAATACTCAGTATACCACAAAATTATGCTAATACAAGCTATTACAATTTAATGATCCCCAGCTCCCCCTGTGCAAATGTCAATGTTCGAGCCTTGCATGGCAGCTACCGGTGTGCAAGTATGTGTGAATGAAAGCATTTTGCATTAAAGTGCTATTTAAGCTTACAATATATATCATTGCATGTTAAAATGTCAAAAACAATTATAGTATTACAGTTATATATTTTAAGGAGTTGTGCATTGACATTACCCCAAACGTTACAAACTGTTCAAACTAGGGGCGGGCATGATCAATCAATTGATGACTGATCGTTAAGGATTTTGTCCATCACGTGAAATTTCTCTAGATCAAACTTAACGTAAGGTTGTGTTGCGTAGTGTAAGTCTTGAAGTGATGTAATGAATTTCACTATGCGGCGGCAATGACAAATCTCATCAAAAGATGGCGAAACTACTTTTAGGAGAAAATGGAAATGGCGTCACTCAGCTGCATATGAGCTACTAACGTAAACAGGAAGAGGTCAAGATGAAGTTTGGCATGGAAACATTTCAAACTAAAAAATGACTAAGGTTGTTGCAAACACTGTGAAGCCATGTAGAAGTACAACACATCAGCGACCCCAGTGATGTACCACTTGAACAACGTAACGTTACATCCAACGCCGGCTAACGTCGGTGCGTCCTCTGCTCAACCTACCATCACCTCAGAAGAGCCATGATGCACAGCAGTAAATAGTGGTTTTTGATTAAGTTAGTATCGTTTGATATGATTGTGTTTTGGAATTGTTTTTAAAAGAGGTTCAGTGGTGTATAAGAGCGTCGGAGGCTCATGCTCGGCTGCTTTTACGTTACAAGCGCTGCAAATCTTATTAAGTTGAACAGTTGAACTTTTACTGTCTCGTCTAAGAATATTGTTGTTGGACTATAAATTCTTCTTGGGATGAAGATTATATTTGGGGGGGGGGACACGTGCTGTATTTTATATTTTCTGCCGTAGGCATTTTTAATATTAAAAAAGTCGTAATTAAATCAATAATTGATTGTTAACTTTCCCAAAGGTCTATCAAGGGAATTTCTTCAAATGCCCATCCCTAGTTCAAGCTGAGAGAAATCTGTAATTACATACACGGTAACGATGTGTTTCATTTTGTCACCTGCCCCTAACATTTGTAGTAACACCAGTCAGAGAGGAAGGAATGAGGTAGGCAGAAGTGACTAAATGTACCTTAAATACATTACCTCATCTTTGAACATTTCTGCGTGAGTCAGATAGATTTTCATGTGTAGTTGTGGCTGTTTGATGATGAAATAAACATTCAGTGATCCCACCCTACTTCACTACATCATCAAACAAGTTTCATGGCTGTTCTCACGTCTTCTGGAACCTGCAACTTGTTGATCAAATCACAGAACGGATGTTTATGTATTCCCTTTTCTTTTCGTACTCTCATTACTTGCATACAGTCATTCGTGCATATTAACAACATTGTGACCAACAGATTTCCAGGTATGAAACACGTTTTTCACGTGAGAATCACAGCATTTAAATGACACAGTGCCAGGTAACTAGCTCAACCAGTTTTCTGACATAAAAACACACACACACACAGTTACACTCGCACTGTTACTGTGGCATTTCTGCTTTGGGAATTATCAAATTTAGCATAGTTGACATTGCATCCAGACTACTACTGTTGTGTTGAGTCTCATAAAGCCTGTATGAGTGCACTTGTATCTGTCCACGTAGGCAACGTTGCAGTTCAACAGGCTGTTCAGCCCCCGTGTGTGAGTGCGCAGGTAGAAATTGATTATTGTTTGCAAGTGTGCAGGAGAAAGCGCCATAGTTTCGCATGACAGAACACATGTGAATCCTGCAGCCTGCTTGCAGTGCATGAGCTGATTTTTCCATTTCAGTTCAGCGATTGTTAAACCTGCCTCCTGGAGCAGACCCCTGGTGTTCTTCACCAGTGTTTTGGAAGGAGGAAATAATGAGCGTAACAGGTGAACACATGCTCAGTATGTCTGTTCATCTTATTTCGAGCCTTTGTAAATGCATAATATGTAAGTGTGAGTGTCGGTGTTTTGACAGTTAAATGTTGTTAAATAATCTATATATAATCATTAAAATGTGCAAATTAAAATGACAGGTAATTACGGTTGGGTGATAAATTTGTTGTTAAAGAAGATTTTTTTTAAATGAAAACCAATTTTCTCTTTCTAGGCTTGTGTTTGGATCCAGGAGCCTCAAAATTAGATTGTTTTGATTTATGAGGATAGAAGGATTACTCCACATGTAAATTTGTTTTGTCATATTACTGCAGGCTGCAGCGCAAATGTAAACAACCTTATTTCCCTGAGACTACAGAGTGCACTTATAAAGACGAGTTTGCAACTTTATTTAATTTTATTGTTAAAATAAAAACAATCATTTGTAGTTTGATTTCAACTAAAAATTTATTAAAATCGTAAATTGAGTTTGGTATGAAATAATTTGAGATTTTTTTTTTAGGCCGTATCGCCCAGACATACAGGTAATAACAGATTATCATTAAATTTTATCACCTTGTTGGCCAAAATGATGAACAAAAAAAGTCTAAGGCAGCCTCTGTTCCCGGTCCCGTGTGTGAGGGACATAGACTGAAACATGACTCACGTCTGTACATACTGCATGGTTTTGTGTGTGTGTGTGTGTGTGTGTGTGTGTGTGTATTTTGGAGTGTGTGTTGGCTGGAGCTTGTCACTTGATCCTCTGCTGTTGTTGGCTGTATGTTCAGCAGTGTGGGAGCCATTCTCCCGTTCTGTACTCACCTCTCATCTCCCCTCCCTGGGGAAATGTCTGTGTACACGTTTTATGCACACGTTTTACGTGTACTTTTACACACATTCATTGCATCAGTCCATATTAACAATGGAGACATTCAGTATATGGTGTTTGTTTTTGTAACCTGGTTGTTAGTGTGTGTGCTAATGTGCCTGTGAGCTGTGCATGCTTCATGTGATGAAACTCGTTGCAAAATAACTCCAGGTTACGAGCTTAAGTTTGCCTGATTGATTTAGAAAAATTCTAGGTCAATCAGGCCAACTTAAACTCATGCATGGGTGTACACCACACACACACACACACACACACACACACACACACACACACACACACACACACCACCTCTGCCATTGTTAAGGGAATTGGTAAGATGCAGGTGTAGCGGTGTTATGTAACCGGGTAGAGAGGATACAGAACGGATGAGTGATCACACACACACAGTTCCTGCTATTTAAAGAAACAAAGGGACAGCGGAGGCCTTACTGCACTGTTTGATGCTTAGACCACCAAATGACACCTTAGTGACCCATAGTACCACAAACAAATCAAACATGATGTCAGATATTTTCAAAACTTTACTTTCTACCTTGATAATTATGTTAAACAGTGTTCAAATTGTCAAATAGTGTTAAATATCATATCTATTTTGTTGTCAATTAAGAATTGCACCTGGAAATGTGAGATGAAAATTATAATGGATCATGCCTAATGACCCTACAAGTTAAGTACGCAGTGAGCAGCAACTATTACTGACTACAAAAAAAATACGCTGAACCACCAGTTTTAGATCGTGGCACCTGTTTTGGCTGAACTTCACTTTCTGCAATTATCAACATTTAAATGTAATTATGACAGATAATAAATTTGAAATAAGCTGCTAAGCATTCTAGGGCTGTGCTTAACACTTGACATGGCAATATAATGTGGTATTTATTCTCTTGATATCTGTCATATTGTGATCCATGTATCGTGACACGATCGTAGTGTGAGGTCCTTGCCAAAACCCAACCTTAAAGTTCAGTGACACAAAAGAATACTTATGCACTTTATTTTCATACTTTCAAATTCTGTGTGTCCAGTTAAAGTGCAAGAGTGTACTTAAGTTTCATTCTTCATTTTCATGTTATTGCAGCTACACACTATAAGTGTGTTAATGATTTTCCAGGACCATTCCAGTAAATTGGAAAGGAAATTATGAATTTAATTGTTTAGACTCCGTTTGTCGTTAAAAATTTACAATATAATGAGATGTGTAAAGATTACCCAGATCGTACACAGTATTTTGCATGTATTTATATTTTCATTGAACTATTTTGTATATCGCAATATGAATCATATGGCGATGTATCGTGATTTAATGGTATCGCGACCTGTGTATCGTAATGTGTATCATTTTGTGAAGTTTTTGCCAATACCCAACCCGAACGCATTCATGGGTTATTCCAGTGTTTTTTTAACATGGGTCTGTACTGTATTCTTATACTTGTTGGCATTCTAACTAAGGGCTATTAAAAGCCCAGTGTGTGGGATTTAGGGGTATACTATTGGCAGAATATGGCAGAAATGGAATACTATATTCTATATGATTTATTAGTGTATAATCGTGAAAATAAGAATATAAATGGTTTTGTTACCATAAAATTAGTCCTTTATATCTAAAGAAGCAGCAGATCCTCGTCCACACAGTTCTCAGTGTCATTTTTCAAAAACAGACAAACCAAACACTGACTCTAGAAAAGACCTTGTGAGTGTTTTGTGAGTCAAACTGCCACTGTAGGTTCTTCAAAGCAAAGTGATATTCAGTTCCTTGTGATCTGCAACCTCGCCGCCAGGTGGCACTGAATTCACTTTCTCCGAAACAAGTGGATTTTTCAGTATCAGCCACTTTCTATAACAATGTTCCCAAGCTAGTTTCCAAAGCTCATTTCATCACTGCAAGTTATATCCTTTATTACGCTCTTGCTTATCACCGAATGGTTATACACGAATCTTCAGATTATTGTTTAAAATGTACTGGGGAAAAAAACAAGGTTTTTAAACATTTGCAGAATGTCAGAGCTCCTTATGTTTTTTTTGTTTTGTTTTTTTATTCAGAGTAACAGAAGCTATTACTTTCATTTACATTTCATTTCAACGTGTTTAAACTTTTATTTATATCTTGATGAAGACAGGCATATATTGGTTCTAGCTCACTGGTAATTTAATTCGATTAAAATGCTAAAATATTTGATACACCCTGTTCTGAAAACTTGTTGCGTAAGGTGACCAGCCCTTTAAATGTACCTTCTAAAAACTTGTTTATGTGTCTCAACTTGTTATTCCAATGACAAAAACAAGTAAGCAGTAATCATGTCATGCTTAGCTGTCTCATCACTGCCCAATTTTTTGTTCAAGTGTTCAGTTCTTTTTTTTTTTTCTTTACCTATTTCAGATTGTATGAAGTACACATACAGTACATGTGTGCTCTCTAATTTGTGTTGAGCGTTGTTCTTTTGACACACTACACCACTCTAATCTTAATCATTCATGACATCACTCCAGATTTCTCAGCGATACCCGGCTGTTGTTTGGTCTGTGTGTGTGCGTGTGCGTGTGTGTGCATGTGTGCGCGTGCGTGTGTGAGTGTTAAAGCGGACAGTTGCTGCAGCAAGCTTTACCCATGTGAATGATATCATTCTTTAGGTCACACACAAGTGAAAAAAGCAGGACTCACATTGATCTCCCACACTGAGGTGTTTGTTTGATCAGTGACTAAGCCTCGAGCCCCAGAGAAACACACATTCTACTTCTTTCAGTGTCAATCCTAAGCCTGAAAGTTAAAAAAAATAAATAAATACACTGGAAGAAATGAATGAAATGTTTAAACTTAATAATCAATAATTTACCCTTTAGGTTCCATGCATACATTAACTAAATACATTTTGAAGACTAAACATCAAATCTTGTTTCCAAGTCTTTTTACATTTTGATTTATCAGTCCAAAACCAAGTCAAAGAAGTTCAGTTGTTGGGTTGTTGTTTTTTGTTTTTTGTTTTTTCCACATTAAGCATTATAGTAAGGATATTGACCGTCATATGCGATGTTCTACAGCATTAGTATGATAGTCCACCAAAAAATACAATAAATGCTTGTTTTAAAGACGTGACACTTGCCAAATGTTTAGTGGTGTCCTTTCATGTACCAACACTAAAACATGGATATATAACCTTGAAACGGTTGTTTGTTTGTTTTGTGAAGCAGCTGAAAGAGCTGCTTTTGGGTTATATATCCGTGGTTTGCTTCGTGTTTTAGTGTCGGTACATGAGAGGACAGCACCAAACGTTCGGCAAGTGTCACGTCTTTAAAACAAGCGTTTATTTATTAATTTATTTTTTTTAATGGATTGTCTGAGTGCACGTGCTCCTCCACTGTTTTCAGCTAGTGGTGACATCAGCTCCAGCTCTCAGGACTGTTGTCATAATAATGCTGTAAAACATCGTATACGATTGTAAATATCCTTATTATAAGGCTTACTGTGCAAAAAAAACAAACTTCTCCTTTAAGCTCTCGTTATACTGCAGCTCTTCTAATATGTCATCTTTATACTCATTATATAGCCTACTGGGAGGTCTTAGGCCCTTCATTACAGTTTAAACCTGAGTATTGCTACTTGAATTCAGGCGTGACCACTTTGGATAAACCCTTATTACACAATTAAGGTAGAACTTGTACATGCATGAGCAGAGTTCCAAGGGTTAAGTTTTGCACAGAGAGGGTCAGGCAGAGGTACAGCTTAAGCAATGTCAGCCTTAGTCCACGCCTTTCTTTTTATCCTGAGAGGTTTACAAAAGCTAACAGGTAAAAATGAGTGAAGCCTAATGGACCACACCTCACTGTTTTTCTAAGACCTCAATGGAAAGGGTTTCCCTGTTGCCTGAAGGGAAGTGATCAATTGAATAGATTGAAAATGAATTGCTTTAAGGTATGCTTATTGTTTTTTCCTCCAGTGTATCAAAGGCTCCTGTCATTCCTAATAGAAAAATGGAAAAAGTGCAGGTGTTGAGATTTCAGCAAGACATATGTCATAAATTGTTACATATCTGCAATCATGAGAAAGGGTTGGTTTGAATAGCACTGAATGGAAAAGGTCAAAGTAAATGACTGTCAGAGAAAATGCCTTTAAGGTAAGAAGTATAGAGAAGTGGAAGAATAAAAGGACAATGCAGATTCTAAGTTTTCTGGTGCCAAGGGAGTACGGATGATTTCTTTGTGGATATTCATACATGGGACCTGCACATCCAGATACTTTGACTTACAACACTGTCCTGACCCATTTTAGGAGAAAACAAATGACAACAGTATTGACTGTAATGTAAAATGGCGATAAAAGAGAAACACATTGTTCTTTCTTCATATTCAGGTGGTATAATCTATGTTCCCACTAACGATGTGAGTCCAAGTGAATTGCAAGGATGGCATCCTCTAGAGAGCTTAGTAAAATGCTAGTTTGCAATTATTATAATAAGCATTAGACTAAAGTACGCTATCGACTTTGATCACCTATTGCAACTTATAGGACACCTTGTTTCGCTTTGTGTCTCTGATAGCAAGTTCTGAACCGCAGGCAGCAGCACTGATGATCCGTCAACCCATAATTCTGGGTGGGAAATGACTGCACAGTAACTGTGGGGATGATATTGTTGGCAAGCGTTTTTAGGCTTGTCATTACATCCACAGGCTTACTGATGTTGTCAAATGTGGATTGGAACTAATTCCAGTTTATTACTCACTATCACTCACCACACCCTGCAGCATAAAGCTCGAGATACTGACCTGTATGATCACCACAGTTACAGATACAGACGTTTCTTTATGTTTTTGGTATGACAAAGATGGTGAGAAATGATTGTATGAAAGGTTTGCGAAAATTAGCCTCGTGACCCTCCTTGACTAGAAAATCACTAAGGCTCAGGGTCTGACCCCTTTTGATTGGATTCATAATGTGTGGATAGAAGTTTAGCAAGACTTTTTCAAGTTCAGCTGACCAAAATCCCCAGTCACAGTGAAGGGAGGATCAGAGTACCAAGCCCTGTGCCGACACAGAGCACCATGTAGATCTGTCATTGTTGCGTCTACATCTGCCTGCAGTGCTAAACACGCTGCAGAGATGACTTCCGGGAAATATTCAGATATAAAAGGTTAGTACTTTTCCCATTAAATCTACACAGTGCCATTATTTCTTTAAATCAATCGTAATCTTCTTATACCCTTCTCAGAACAGGATGCAGAGAAGTAGATTCTGGAAATGCCAGTGGCAGGCTTTTATCCACAGTCTACATCCAGTGAGTTAGGTAACAGGTTATTTAAAGGAAACAGAGGAACTACAGCTTGGTAGTGACAACAAAGATGACCGAAGTGACAA